>JAXGGA010006018.1:0-73179 GCA_038373865.1 Uloborus plumipes | reverse complement strand
AAAAAGAAAATAACACTTAGGGCCCTACTCCACATTGACGTAAAGCAGAAAAATAAAGTAGAAACGTAAAATGAATTAAATGGTGTTCCTATGGAAAGTACCCTGATTTTCGGTTTCGGTCGCGTTTTTTGCTAATGTGGAGCAGGGCCCTTAGGGCCCTGCTCCACATCAGCATAAAACGCGACCGAAACTGAAGGCAGAAACCGAAAATTGTAAGAAGAGAAACCGAAGTAAGGCAGAAACCGAAGCCGAGCACTTTCCATAGGAACACTATTTAATCCATTTTACGTTTCTGCTTTATTTTTCTGCTTTACGTCAATGTGGAGCAGGGCCCAAACAGAAGTTCAAATTAATACCTACGCATTTTATGAAAAAAAATTTCTAGGCTCATACACCCATCCCCTTTCAGCAAGATGTTGCTCTATTTACTTTGAAATTTGTTGGATTAACTACAATTTCATATACATTGAGGGAAAATTTTAGAATAAAAGTATTAATATTGTTCATAAACCCTCAAACTTACTCTGGGTGTCACTTGAGGAGGAGCAGCCATCCCCCTTCCCCTCCTTGTAAAACAGCTACTGTTATATATATTCAATTAACTATGAGAGTAAAAAAAATGACAAAGTATTAACCACACATGTGAAAAAACCCAAAAACGATCAGTATTTATAAAGTTAAGATTGATAATAGAACATTGTTTTCGCATCACACGGTGAGGATTCTCCTGTCACAGCCAGCGAAAAGAAAGGCTGACATAGCTTTTATCGAACAACAGTTAACCAGTCACGAGTTAACAAAAGAAAAATACTTCTGGGAGCAAGTTGCTACAGTAGAAAAGAAAATTCTCGGCGTTAAGAGAACTATTCGAACATTTGAGTTCTTATTTTACTACTTTGCTTACTTTCAGGATTCTCAACTTTAGTTTGGCATCGACTTAGGAAATAATCAATAAGCGTGAAACTTTTCTATCAATAGGAAAGATTAGATTTACAATGTCCAATTGTGCATTCAGTTCCGCTTTAAATAATTCAGTGCTTTTTTTATTACGAAGTTTTAAAAAATAAGTGAAGAAATAATAATGGGTGAGAAAATTTACTTAAAATAAAGAAGTTTTTTTCATTTAAATTATAATCACACTTATTCGTTGCAAAAATGAAAAAAGGAAAAAAAAAATCGCAGGGGAAAAAAAAAAGACAAACAGTAATTTATTCAAACGATTTCAGTTACTAAATTACTAAATAAATGCAAGCAACCATGGTTATTAGTGGTACCGTAATTCTCTCGGAATTAGATGGTAACTTATTCTAATCCAGCTTAATAGCCTGGTTCAAGTAGATTTGGAACCACAAATTACCACTCCGGTGACTCTGGTGCAAAAAGTCATTCTTTATAAGTGATAAACTATCAGCCCATTGATGCATTCATGTATTTAGCGCAATTTAAAAATATTTTAATGGATTTCCTAATGTCTGGGTAGGTGTGGGGTTAAGATAAAGGATCATGTTTTAGCTATTTCGAACTTTGCATCAAGGGTATCAATCATGCTTTTATACGCTTCTATTATACGCTGACTAGTTTTTAACAAAGTCTGGAAGTAACCAAGCTTATTAGTTTTGTTACCTTTTAAAAATCAATATGTAAAAATAAAACAAAGTATGTGTTGACGTCATTACCTAATTATCCAACATTAATTTGCTTTCCAACTAGCAAAACATTGTATCATTTTAAAAGTGAAAAATGTGTTCAGATTGTAAAAAAAAAATACATAAAATAGCGATTCAATGTTTGAAATTGAAAATATCCTAATGAAAGTTTTAATTAATTTTACGAGTGCAATAGGTTTTTTGTACCAGATATTTGTTCTTGGTTCCTTTTGTTTCCCTCATGTTCTAACGCAATATTCTAGTAATTTACTTTTTGATTAAAAAAATGTTTGTTTTAGCACTAATCATTGTTATTCATTATTAATTTTAACTTTATTATTATTAGGAGAAAAGAAAAGGAAATAGGATCGTAATAAATAGGAAAACAAAGCGAAGTATGCAGCTATGAAACTAAATTAACAGAATCATATTGCCGTAGTTAAATGAATTTCTCAATTGATTTCGTTCAAATCATCCAAACAAATATAACTATATATTTAAATAACCTTACGTTTCAACTATTTTAGATTTTTTGAAAAAACAAAAACTCCCATGTGGACCCTACACTACTTCTTTGCACGCTCAATAACTCAAAATAATGGGTGCATGTATTCTAGAAGTAATACTTCTTAAATCTACTACTTTTTAATTTTCTAAAATACAAAAGTATGGTAAACACATAATGGAACTTTCAAATATAAAGAAATATGAAGTATTTGCTAAAGTTGGAGATCTGAAACTGAGCAAAAACTGTATGGAATGCGTACAAATGGCAAAAATACAACATAGAGATAATACCATATTCTAAATCTTAATTTTGTCTCCAAATCTGAAGGCGACTTATATATTTACAGAATAACACTAACTGGTCAACGATGTATGTCATTATAGCAGCCTCCTTTAAAATTAGCAGTATTCTCCAAAAAGTGGTGAAAAAAATCCTTATGGAAACTCCAAATGCAACCAAAAGAGAAAGCGTACAAGACCCCACAGAAACTCTGATATACGAAATTTCTACCTTCTGTGGTGTATCGTTTCTGAGTTATGCGAGATACAAAATTACACATATACATTGCAAAAAAATCCGGAATTTCGCTGGAGAAAAATGGGCTGCCAGTGTGCTTAATTTCAGCCAGTGGCATGTCTGGGGGGAAAAAACAGAAAAACTTTTTGCTAAATGGCCTTCCAGAGTGACTAAAAGTGACCTTCCTGAAATTAACCTCAAATATTTTTAAAGAATCTAGAAAAAATCCTAACAAAAGCCGGTCATTTCTTAGGAATAAATAAGGAACCTTTAGAGAAAACTTAGATAATAGTGACAGCTTAGCCCCTTACTGATTTACCAGTAAAGTTCACAAAGAAAATAAAGGCGAAGCCAGTGCAGAATTGCAAGAGAACATCGAACTTATGTGTCAGCGATTCTTGAAAAGTTACAATATATAGTGACTACATTTCGCCCCTGTTGGAAACCAGCCGATCTAACTGGTGAAAATCCGTAAAAGCCCAAACCATCTCTTAGCGAGAAAGTTTCAAAACTATATGACCAAAAAACGAAATTGTATGCGATTTTCAGTGATATTATTGAACAGAGTTTCAAAAGCCCTTTCAAAGCAAATTCTACGCTCCATAATGTTATTGACATAATTACATTCTAAACTCAAGTAATCATTGGTATCCTCATATTTCCGTATTAACTCTCTCTTTACATTTTTTTTCTTAATTTCTCAACCAAAAAGTGAGGGTTGAGAGTAGGGATGCACCGATTAATCGGCAGTACCGATTAATCGGCCGCTTTACCGATTATTAATAATCGGAAAAATCGGGCCGATAAGTCGGTAGAAAATATATTTTTCAAATAATATTCTTTAAAGTACCGTAAAGTCGGGTTACTTGGACCCACAAGGAGGTTACTTGAGCCCACAGTAAAATGATAAAATCTGGGTTTGGTACTAGCATTAGAGACTGCAGAGTGCTTCTACCTAGAGGAGAAACGAGGAACTACGTGCAAGTCTTCAACTAATAAGTACCAAACCTAGTTTTAATCATTTTACTGCAATGGGCTCAAGTAACCCCTTAGGGTCCAAGTAACCCGACTTTACGGTATACCTTCACTAAGAAACTATGATGAATAATTTTATTAACAGTAAATAATAATCCTCACAGTTGATATAAAGTTTTTTTTTAATTAAGTCTCCTACTTTGAATAGATGTACAAACACATACACAATGTTGCTACACATTTTTCATGTGGCGATAGTTACATGCATACCTTAGCACAGTGCTTTTAGATAACCTCTAATTTTCAAGGAATATAGGTATTGAATTAAATTGTTACTAATTATTAGAAAATCTGGATTGAAAGTACTCCTAAATTGGAGTGCTCACCACAGACCCCCCCCCCTTTTTATTTTTTATGTCCAATTAACATAAATAACAATGTGTTAATAATATTATTGACAATAATATGAAAATTGGTTCTAAAAAATTTGATAAATATTCTGTGAAAACTAGGAAAATGGAAAAAAAATCTTCTCTCAGAAATAAATTACTTACTATTTCTAAACTTGGAATTGTATAAGAGAGAAAATCAGTGATGGTAAAATTGGTAGTAGGAAAACAATCAAAATTATCATTAATCGACACAGCCGATTAATCGGTAATCGGCCGATTTGCTTATCGGTGCATCCCTAGTTGAGAGATTCAAAATCTCAGTGAAAAATCATCGAGATCAGAACCACTTGTCACAGCATGACTTTCACCGAAATTTATACAGCAATAAATTAAAGTTGAAGCATCGGTAAGAGAAACAAAATTTCTTTTCCCGTAAGGTCACTACATAGATACGAGGAACTGAGGCTGAAAAGAGCCATTTTCTAGTCCATTGCACTTGTTCCTTTGGCGCAATCATTCTTCTCCATACCCTCCAAGGAATTCGGGACATAAAATCCTCATTTATTTCACCTCACGAGGGGGATATTAACATTGCTTCAGGAATTACTGGAGTGCGACAAAGGTTTAGGTTTACGGATCATTGTTGCTGAGTATCTGGGTACAAATGAAGAGTAATTAATTCGACACTCTTTAATTAGTCCATGTTTATTATGCCGATGAAGTTGTCATTTCCTATTTTGTTAGCTTGATCTAACTAGTAGCGGGTTAATCAATTGATATTAATTACATTTCTCAATATAAATGATGTTTCTGATAATTTAACGCATGTTTCTTTTGTCTGCGTGTTTAGTTTATCCTCTAATAATCATAATTATTATTTTATATGCGTATATGAGTGATTCTATGAATACGGGAATATTTCTAATATGCAGATTTCAAAAAAATAATTTAAAATTAAAAATCTGAAATAAATCAGCAAAGTACTATATAAGTTGCATAATTAAGATAGAATATCAGCAGAGCTTAAATGTTTGTTTTTTATTGTATTTTTGCATTTTTTTTGAAGGTACGTCAATGGTAAAATGGACGTGTGGATGACACAATGGGTATGTGAATAACACAATAGGTATGTGAATAACGCAATGGGTATGTGAATAACACAATAGGTATGTGAATAACACAATGGGTATGTGGATGACACAATGGGTATGTGAATAATACAATAGGTATGTGAGTAACACAATGGGTATGTGAATAATACAATAGGTATATTAATGAAATTTTTTAACCTGTGAACTGTTAGACATAATTTTTAATCATTGTACTGTTATAGTTTATCTTTTGATTCATCACGTGTCTCATATTGGGGCATGTGAACGACATTAGAAAAAGGATATGTGAATGACAAACAACAAGTAATAAGGTCTCAAAAAGTCATATCTGAGTATTTTTCGGCGAAACTTCGAATAAGAATCTACAAATGTAAGATTTAGTACTATTCATTATCAAAAAATTTTTACATGTACATTTTACTTGCATTCTGTTGGCCATGTTAATGACAAAGATGAAAAACACTTGCCTTGAGAGTTTATCTTGCTTTTTATCGAAAAAGTAATTGCAGAACAACAAAATTAATCTCCAGCCAGGAATAACAAAGTTCCATGCTTCATTTTAAGATGTGTTGCCAAATTTTGAAATAAAACATTTCAGAGAAAAATATCTATACTTTTCAGACATGTGGATGACAAATAATCGCTGGGATAAAGTTTAGATTACTTTTTAGTGACATTATTTTCTCATTATTTTGCTTTTTTTGTGATTTAAGTCTTGCACACATACACATTCAAAAATAAAAAAAACCTACAGAAAAAATTAATTATTTTTTTTTTAAATTTAGATTCCATAGATTGTGAAAATTACACCTACGGGACAGGGCATGTGGATGACATTTCAATGTAATATCCTTTTTTTAAAATGAATAATAATTAATTATTGACATTGTTGAAAATCAGAATTATAGAACAAAAGACGCATAAAAATATTCCCAAAATAGTTTTTTATTAAATTAAAAACAAAAAGAGCAATCAGTATGGAGCCCAAATTTGCCTATTTTTGTAGAATCCCCCTTATATGTTCCGCCATAATAACTAAGATTTTTTTGGGATAAATGTTCTACGAAAAACTCCAAATCGAAAAAAAAGTCCCCCCCTTCCCCATCATTTTTCTTACATTTGAAAAAAAAAATGCGTTGCGAAGCTCATTTAAAATTCAAGATCCAGGCAATCTCACTGGCAATGCCCATTTATCATCAAAATTTGGGGAAGCATCGATTAATCGGCAATAATTGGTAATTGACTATAATCGGACTATTATCGGACTTATATCGGATATTTATAATGGGCCCAATTTTCACTGATCAACCAACAGCAAGGTTTTTTTTAAATTAAAAATTATTTTTATTACTCCCACAGCTTGAATAAGTTCATAAACGATAAAAAATTGTAATTTTCTGCTGCAAAAGATAATATGTCGTTAAAATTTGATAATAATAGCAGTAAAAATATTAAACTAAAATTAGGTTAACATTAAAAAGAAAAGTAGAAATTATGAGATAATTATTAATATATGTGTCTGTTAATTCTAAATACACCCCCCCCCCAAGAAAAAAGAAATTTGTAAACTTGTTAGAAAATGATCATATAAACTTTATTTTATAGTATGAAGTAGTTACTCTATTAATTGTTTATACATATAATTACAATATACACATGTGAATATTCTTTTAAAATCATCACTTTTATCATTTAATGAAAGTTTTAGTGTCATTAATTAGGTTTCGATTTTTTTTTTTGCTAATTTTGGGAGCACTTGAAACAAAAGTATTTTATTTATTTATTTATTTATTTTGTAATTTTCCTTTTATATTGATCTGTGCATCTGTCATTTAAACAATGTTGCACACATCTCATGTGTCAATAATTTTCTACCCATAATAATTAAAATAAAATTCATTGTACCAAATCGGGGCCAATTAATCGATATCGGTAGATTATCTTTTGCAGATTAAGCAATAATCGGTAATGTGCCAATATCTTTTTTGATGCATCCCTAATCAAAATAAAGATATTTTAAACGTGGCAGCTCTGCAGATTGTTTATTGCACATTACCAAAATAAAATAAAAAGTGATGTTAAGTTATTGTAGTGAAACTAGTAAGGAAAGAGAGAAAAAAAAACTTTTATAGTGTTATAAAAAAGCCCTAAAGGTTCTTAGGAGTCGTTTCGCGACTTACCTTGGTGCTTAGAACGACTTTATTATTCTGTAAAATTGCAAAAAAAGAACCAATTTTTGATCTTTTCTCAGTTTTTACTCTTCTGATTAATAAAATAAGAGCGTTGGCATTTTTTCCCCTTCGATATCGTGTCATTCAACTTGCTGGAAAACTTTCGACTTTTGCTATTAAAAAGAGCTTTTGAGTTGACTAAGACGAAAGATTAATGACCCTTGCACCGCGTTTGAAATCCAAGTATTTTTCTTTCCAACTGTTTTATCTAAAAGATTTTTTTCCTCACTCTTTTCACAGATGAATACACTTCTTGAGTCGAGTTATCGAGTTACTTTCCTCTATTATGTGTTTTTAGAAAGAAGTGATGGTAAAAAAACGCAATTTTTTTCTGAACAATGATGAATAGCTATTTATTTTCATTTTCAACCGCCTTTCTTTTTAATATTGGCTCCGGAATCTGCCACCAGGTAGGTGGACAGTGCTCCACTTCCTCATAGGTACACCGGCCCCTGCTCCTATTGGTAGTGGCATCCATGTCCTGCACACACGCAAACGCCCCCCACCGATACACACATTCACCTATTTCATATTCAGCTATCATTTGCTAGGATTTACCGGCTTGGAACGGGTTTCTGAGATATTTAGTAAAAAAAAAAAAAAAAAAAAGATGATGGTTCACTTGACTGGTGTCAGTGAACCATCATCTTTTTGCACTGATGATGGGGCTTCATTTATAAGAGCCCCAAATAGCGATTTTCTAGAGTTTTTTAACACTTTTTAAACATTTTATTTGTACCTTTGGACACGTTGTCTTACATTTTTAACTTCATTAATTGTACAAAGTTTTCGACTGCTTTTCTTACAAAAATACACGTATTTTAGAATGAGAAATTTTGAGTACATATCGACAGGAACACAGTTCTGAAAAATATAAGGCATGATACATGACACAAATATTTACCCACATGACATACATATAACAAAAAAAGTATACACAGAGACACACATGCCCGCACACTAGGGTGTATCGAAAAAAACTTTTTTTCGAAATTCAATTTACTAACTTGATAAAAAGTTGCCCCTACCTGTCCACATATTCCACAAAAAATTTTAGTCTAATCAGAAATTGTTTAGGTGTTCCGCACGAGGCCTGAAGTTTGTGAATTTCTTCAAAAATATGATTTTTTTCTAATTTTTTTTAAATATTAAGAATAAATGTTAAAAATAATTCAAGTTGAAAAATGTACACCGCAAAGTCGGAGGACAAAATTGGGTTTGAAAAAAAGTATATTAAACAACATTTAAATCTCCCACATTTATTTTAAACTGAAATAATTTTCACCAAAACTAGCATTTTACAAGGCCATGCGGCTTGTTTAGAAACTTGTTTATGAATGTGGAATCTAACTGAATTAACACTTGAAACTGGGAATCATCTGTGATTTATGTGGAGTAAAAAGTAAAATAATATAAACTATAAACAGAATCTAAGCCCCTCGTCACACAGTGCCCGCTTTCTATCGGTGCCCCCGTGATGGTAAAC
Source organism: Uloborus plumipes (assembly GCA_038373865.1). Taxonomy (NCBI): domain Eukaryota; kingdom Metazoa; phylum Arthropoda; class Arachnida; order Araneae; family Uloboridae; genus Uloborus; species Uloborus plumipes. The sequence continues at coordinate 64,313 of JAXGGA010006018.1, read as the reverse complement.
GAAATACAGCTCCGCTAGCGTAGTTGCTTTAGGATTGCATAAGAACATATATCTGTGGTTGAGGAAACAGACTCTTAATATTTCGGACATGGTGCTCCAGTAAATGACACAGGAAAAGAAATAGCAGCTTCAGTTTCACGATTTATGGAAAAAAAAAGTTCTATTGATAAAGAACATAAAAGCTATCGGTTGTGATGGCACATCAGTTAACACTGGAAAATCAAATGATGCTATTAGACTTCCTAGAACCCTCACTACAAGCCGTGATATATTTTCTTCGTTTAATGAATTACCACTTAGAAAGTTAGCGGTGGCTCCTGATAGACCGACTACTGGACAAAATTCTTTTAGTTGACCTATTGGAGAATTCTAACAATATTGCTAAGATCTATCAATCATGAACTTTAAGAAAATACAACGCGTTTTACCAGAAGTTGATGTCAAAAATTTGAGTCAAAAATACTTATGGGATATGTCAAAAGCTGTAATGTCTGGCAAATGTTCTCAAAATTTAGCAGAAAGGAACCCTGCAAGCTTTTCCCATGCAAGATGGCTCACGATGGCAAAGTTTTGAGGCTATACATCGCAACTAGTGATCCAAGTTCATAGTTAAATAAACTAGCAGAATTTATAATAAAGGTTTATGCTCTCTCCTTTTTCACAATCGAATCTCAGCATAAAATTATTGAAGCATCTAAGCATTTTTTTAAGATCATAGATTGCAGCAAGTATTTGGATACAAATCTCCAAAATGTTATCCATTCCACATTGTAAAGAAGCCATCTTGCATGGGAAAAGCTTGCAAGGTTCCTTTCTGCTAAATTTTGAGAGCATTTGCCAGACATTACAGCTTTCGACACATCCCATAAGTATTTTTGACTCAATTCTTTGACATCAACTTCTGGTAAAACGCGTTCTATTTTCCTAAAGTTCATGATTGATAGATCTTAGCAATATTGTTAGAATTCTCCAATAGGTCAACTAAAAGAATTTTGTCCAGTAGTCGGTCTATCAGGAGCCACCGCTAACTTTCTAAGTGGTAATTCATTAAATGAAGAAAATATATCACGGCTTGTAGTGAGGGTTCTAGGAAGTCTAATAGCATCATTTGATTTTCCAGTGTTAACTGATGTGCCATCACAACCGATAGATTTTATGTTCTTTATCAATGAAACTTTTTTTTTCCTATAAATCGTGAAACTGAAGCTACATTTTCTTTTCCTGGCCATTTACTGGAGCACCATGTCCGAAATATTTAGAGCCTGTTTCCTCAACCAAAGATATATGTTCTTCTGCAATCCTAAAGCAGCTATGCTAGCGGAGCTGTATTTCGTTTATCATCACGGGGGCCCCGATAGAACGCGGGCACTGTATGAGGAGGGGCTTACATTCTGTTTATAGTTTATATTATTTTACTTTTTACTCCACATAAATCACAGATGAATCCCAGTTTCAAGTGTTAATTCAATTAGATTCCACATTCATAAACAAGTTTCTAACCAAGCCTCATGGCCTTGTAAAATACTAGTTTTGGTGAAAATTACGTAAGTTTAGAACAAATGTGGGATACTTAAATGTTATTTAATATGCTTTTTTTCAAACCCAATTTTGTCCTCCGACTTTGCGGTGTACATTTTTCAACTTGAATAATTTTTAACATTTATTCTTAATAATTTAAAAAAAATTAGAAAAAAATCATATTTTGAAGAAATTCACAAACTTCAGGCCTCGTGCGGAACACCTAAACAATTTCTGATTAGACTGAAATTTTTTGTGGAATATGTGGGTAGGTAGGGGCAACTTTTTATCAACTTAGTTAATTGAATTTCGAAAAAAAGTTTTTTTCGATACACCCTACCGCACACACATGCCTGCACTTCTCATACACTCATACCAACACGTTTCCACACACACACAAACACGCGCCTACACACCTACACAAGCAGCCATTGCAATTCGTCAATGCGAAAAATAAAATTTTATTTCAAGATATCAAAATTCAAATTCTTAGTTTTTTCCTAAATATAAATTTGTTTGTCATCAGATATGAGATCATAGGTAAAACATTTGAGTAAACACGTAATCATCATCTGTACTCTGCTAGTAAGCTAATATTCAAGAGATTTATACGGCCATTTAAACCTAGAATGTAGGAAAATACTGTTCATTCCCCGGAAGCTGATCTGAGGCTTGAATACTGTCGCGTATGGAATGATAAAAATATCAAGAATATAGCTTGCAAGAGAATTTGTGTGAAAAACAAATTTAAAATTTTCTGTAACAAATATTTTGGGCAACATATGATCAATAGGGAAGATAAAACATGTCTGCATAATATTTTCAAAAAGTAACTTTTATTTTCCTGACGTGAACTGAAAAGTACCGGAAATTTATCATTTTCTGCAGCTTAACATTTTTAATTGATTGTCATACATAAAAAATCGATTTGAAAGCTTCTTTTGGAATAAAACTCTCTCTACTTTCGTTAGCCAAACTAACTTTTGACTTTAAAATAGGTGTCTTGTCTCATCACGTATTCAGTATAAAATGCAATACTATCTCATAGTGAAAAACAAAGCCCTACCTTCTATGATTATACGTAGAACAAAACTATATAAAACGCTTTATACGTTAGTTACGTCATTGTAAGAATTGCTTTTAGTATAAATCTTATTTTACGACCTATTTTTGCTTCTTTAATATCAGCTGCTGTGTCCATTTTTGTAAAATCATTAAGAAAACATTTAGTTAACTGTTTAAAATGCTTTTTGCTGCTTTTTTCATCAATGAAATAATTTTTGAAGAAAAAAAAAACATTTCATCGGTTTTTAAAAGCGAAACTAGCGTTTTATGCCCTTTCGCAATTAAATTTGTCAAAATGGAAACAATCAAAACAAACTATACTAAGGCTAACTTAAATTGCAAAAGTTGGTCTCTTATATTTACCCGTCGTACAAATGAACTAGTAAAAACTAAAAAGGTTTTTAAAAGCATAGCTACGGAGACCATATAGGTGAAAAATTTGATTCAGTAAGTAACCGGCAAATATTTTTATTTTGATATTAATAATAACACGTGCCACTAAGGGCAATGATTAAATAAAATAGCCAAATTCCTTAATTTTAAAGTTTTTTTCTTCCTATCTCAATTTAAAAGGAATATTTAATAGAAGTGATAACTAAAATAAAAACGGGAATTACTAAACTACGAAATATGTACTTTATTACAGATCACAAGAGGGCTACCGCCCTTGTAAGCTATCGTTCAACGTCCCTCGGAACTGTAAGCAATTCCATTTGGATGGCCTCGCAAACTGAACTCTCTGAGATCTCTCATTTGCTACGTACTATATCAATAAATTTAAAACTATACTTTGATGCATATTTTTTTCATTTAGTTTAAAATGGGACATAAAATCGAACTTCATTATTAATTTTAATGCAAAGAAAGAGTGTTTTATTTATTTTATTTATTTATTTTTTATGATCACATTTATAGCCTCTACGGCACAACTTAAAATTGTGGGAATAACCTACTTTATTTATGAGCTTAAGTTTTAAACCAGATGTAAAAGAAATGAGGAGGTAAGAGAGAAAAAAGTTGAAAAATGAGGACCACCCAAAGAAAAAATATAAAGAAAATTACAAACACATAAGTTTTGTTGTCCATATTGATGCTTATTTTATTAAATGCATGTTTTCCAGAAATCACTTTCTGGATATTTGGTTCCAAATTTGTGACATTGTCACTACTCGTGCTTTTCGATCAAAACAACATCCACACAGATTAGCTTAGATGGCCGAATGAGGTGCGCGTATTTTAGCTTGGGCGCCGCTGCTTTATTGGATTTAGATCCTTATTATGATTCAATTGTTTTAACTTATTAATGCCCGACATTTTTTTTCAAAGATCTTTTGTATACTGATTATTAACAGTGTTAATGGATAGGAAAAATAATATAAAAAATATTGTGTAAAGAATAATTTTTTTTAAGGAAAGAAACAACGTCCCTTAAAAGTTACGATACACCCGAGAGGGTACATACTTTTTTTACCAACATTTTTTTCTGCCAACGATATACTATTTAAAAAGACAGTTTATAAGAAGAAATAGATTGTGAAAAATGTAATTTTTGATAAAGATCGTAATCAAACTGCTACAGAACACACTTTACAATGGTTATGAGCTGCAATCTGTTACTAACGAATTGAAACAAAACCAAGGTACTAATTGAACACTATTATTTGGTTGAAATGTTTATTTTTGGGAAATTCAGACCCTTTTTTTGGACCGTCCCTAAAAAGGGACGCTAGGCATTAATGGGTTAAACGGCTATTTTGCAGCTTGAATTCATTGAGATAACAGCAAATTCTTCTTTTACATTTACCGCTCTTTCTCATTAACTTTAGTTTACAATAAGTTTTGCTCTCTTTTTCTTTAAGAAAAGTAATTTGCCTTCCTGTTTTAAAGCATTTCAAATGTGGTCTATATTTATTTATTGTTATATAAGTTTAGTAAAACTCTAATTTACACTAGAGAACTATAGTTTATATAATTAGAACCCTCATTATCATAATGAACCAACCAAGAATGTAGGTATTGCTGAAATCTAAGTAATTTGCTATACTCCATACGCGCTGAAGACTCGAATTCATATCAAGAAAATTGAGCTCAATGAGCAAAATTTGCTGCGGCAATGGCGGAGTTTCCTTCAGTCAACTACTTTTTGTTACTGAAATTGATAGAATGATATAAAAAAATAACATGGGCCCGGAAAATACTTTAATTTTTCCAACAGTTTATTTTTTATTAATTTTTTTTAAATACCATACCTTGAAAACGGGGTGAGGTTTTTGTGACGTCAGTGGTGCACCTAACAGCTCTCTTTCCACTAATAATACCATTTTGCTTGATTTGAGTTGTCCAATCGCAGGAATCGGTGACGTCACGACCTTCGTCGTCTCTTTACAACCAATTAGATTTCGCGCTTACGTGCACCACTGACGTCATGCGCAGATTTTTTTTTTTTTTTTTCGGAATAGCATCTGCGCACAGGTTAAAATAATTCATAAAAAATATATAACTGTGTCAAAAAATAAGAAAATGGTCAATTCCTGTGTTTTGAAGCATGCTCTTTCAGAAAAAATATTTTTGAAATTTCGGAAACTCCCCCATTGACGTAACTTGATATTTCGCGGGAACAACGAGCGGAACCTAGTATTCACAACAGCTGCAGCAAAATGAAATGCGATATTTTGATATTAATCTTACTCAAAAATATTTTTAACAACTGTGTTTAGTAATTTATTGTTAATCGATCTCGAAAAGAAAATAAAAAGTATAATAGATATTACAATTAAACTCGAAACTGTTGCAATTTTTCTTATGCACGTTAGTTTTAAATAGCAAGAATTGATAAAAAAAAGAGTTTTTTTTTTTTTTTTCATTGTTTTCAAATATGCATGAAGTCCTAAGCTAACAAGAGACATCAAGGTTGTGAAGAAATTCAAAACGAAAAATACTATCATTTTTCGAGTTGTAACTTTTATCGTCAAAAGTGTTCTTTTTAATCTATAAAAGTCTTTTCTCGGAATTTTTTTTTTTTTTAATTTTTTCTTGCTTATGATTTCAGCAGTTATAACTAAAGTTTAAATCATCAATTTATTTATTTTTTTATTTCATTTCATTTATTATTATTACTATAATAATATTTTATTATTATTATTAATATATTTATTGCTATTTGCTATGGAAATCTGTATAAGCAGCGCGATGCTTTGGCCTTAGTTTTTCTGTAATCATGTCTCAAAGCAATGCTTATTAATTTAATGTTATTTAATTAATAAAAATTAAAGTTCTTATTTTTTTATGGGAACTATTCAAAAATGAATATACTTTTCAGGGACACACATTAAACTTTTCAATTAAAATGAGGAAAAAAATAATTATTACATACCCTAAAAATAATATTCCCAAATGAAAAGTTGTTAAATTTAGAAAATTAAATGATATTAAACCGCTTAAAAGACTGATTTCAGATGTGCCATTAAAGTATTTCTTGTTTGAATACATGCTGTATACAAATTGATAATTCTTTTCCAGAAGAAACACATTTAATGTATTCAACTAATTTAATATATATTTAATTTTATCATTCTCCTTTGTCAGAACCCACGCCTATTTAAATGCTGTGCTAACCTTCGTTCTCTTTTAAATCAGAGGAAGTTCTGTATAGAGAATTTCCTTTGTGGTCTTAGAAAGAATTTGCATTTCAAAGGACGTTAAGATCACAGCTGAATACAAATACCACAGCGCGTAAAAATTCTGGTGTTTTCAAAACAGAAATTGATCTATTTTACACTTTAAAGTTGTACTTTAAAATCTTTTTCTTAAAAATAAGAGTATAAAAATAAAATAAATGAAAAAACGGGTAAGTCGCATTTCTAAAAGAGATCTAAAATATGATTTGCAATAACTGATTGGCATCATTATTAAACAAAGTTCAACATTTATAAGAATAAATTCTTACCCCAGAGAGAGTGCTGTTGTTTTTACCACTGTTTGAGGAAGGTGAAATTAAAAAAAAAAGGACAGATCTTTTCACATTCTGAGCAATCCAATTTGCAGTCAAAATTTTCAATTTGTTTTAAAATGAATGCGTGAATTTAAAATGCAGCGCAACGATTGTGTTGCTAAAATTGAGTGGCTCAGATTCATTGCCTTACAATGAATGTTTCAGTTGGGTCATTTTATTAGAATGCTACCCATTCCAATTATTATGAAATGTTTTAGAAAATAAATCCACGACACAAACAATGGCAAATAATTAATCCCTTTGAGTTATGTTTTCAGAAAAAATTATATTGTGGCAAGTGATGTCTCAAGTTTAACCCCCGTTCTGTCCTACATGGTTTTATAGTAATTAAACAAGGACTTATATTAAATTAAAGACTAAAAAAAAAACGACCTTCATTGTCAACCTCATATTATGATGAACTTCCCGGATAAGAACACATACATTTTAAATACGTGCAAAATGTTTCTAAATGAAAAGGATTGCTCACAGAAAAGGAAAAATAATTACACTTGTAAAATTTGTGTGCTGAAAAGCAGAACCAAGAGAGGAAAATTGAAAATTCTTTTATATGCCTTATACTAAATTAACAAAAAGTATTTTATTTATTAACAAATAGAAACTGGCAACAAATAAGATTTTTAAATCATTGAGCTTTCTTTCTTTGTCGATCAACAATAACATCGTGTGAATAAAAGCTTATAGAGCAAGAGCCCATGAGTGCCCGACCTACGTCATTTTATAAAGGCTCGAAATTTTTCTGCGTAAGCACACCACAGTATGTACGAACGGTTCGCTATTCGTTAAGCTGAGTCGCGCTGGCTTTGGCGGGAAACAGGTAGCAAAGGTACGTAAAACTGCTACCCAAAAACGTCATAGTATAAAGCGTAATTTTTTAATATGTTGTAAGGCGTACTATTAGAAATTACACCTTACAGTGCCAGACACTTTGCACGCTGGCCTTGCGCAGCCAGACACTTTGAAGTTGGTAAAAATGTAAGCAAATTTACGTCATTTTATAAAGCGTAATTTTTTAATATGTTGTAAGGGGTGCCATTAGAAGTTACACCTTACAATGCCAGACACTTTGCACGCTGGCCTTGCGCAGCCAGACACTTTGAAGTTGGCAAAAAGGTAAGCAAATTTACGTCATTTTATAAAATATGATGTAAAATTTTTATAAAGGTACTATTAGAAGTTGCACCTTATGTTGCTAAACATTTTGCATGCAAGACTTGCGCAGCCAGACACCTTTAAGTTGGAAAAACAATTATTCGTGTTCAAGTCATTTTATAAAGCGTGACTTTTTCTAATTTTGTAAAATTTAGACATTTTACCTTATTAGGAATTACACCTTACAATGCCAGACACTTTGCATTCTGCAAGACACCATTAAAGTTGGAGAAAAAACAGTTATTCCAGTTTATAAAAGTTAAGTGTCGAAATTCTGCCTTACATTGTCGAAGGTTAGCTGCTGTGCCGTGGTAGCCCGATCGGTAAGGCGTCGGACTCGTGTTCGAAGGGACCCGGGTTCGCTCCCAGCCGATCAAAGATCCACCGTCTTGATTAATGGTGGCTGGGGGACGTTAAAAATGTCGTGGTCACAAAGTTCTCCAAGTGAAACGATACCTCTGGGGGTGTTGGGCCAAGGGGTTTGCTCGACCCTTGGTCTGGTACAAAAGGAATAGAGCGCTATTCAGGGTCCTATCCCGGTTAAACCACGAGTTGTGGTAGGTACGGGGGACCCTGGAGTGTGTGAAGGTTAGCTGCTCTAGCTTTGAGAATTCAAGTGAATATGAGAAAGAAAGTTGAGTAGAGAGAGAGAGGAATTAGGGATACCTTAAATACTTAAAACTTAGAACTTTAAAAATTTACATTAAATTTATAAATAACTAGTTGCTGTAATTTCAAATTAGTGAAATATTTATTTATACATTAATATATTATTAGAAAAAAAATTATATTTAGTTTTAAGTTGAATTATTTTACAACGATACTATTATGTATTATGAACATAATAAAATAAAATAATAATAACAATTTCAATAATTCGCAACTCAAATAAACTATATGAGGCGCAGTTTTTGGCTAATGGTAACTAAAAAAGTTAAAACAAACAAATGCTGTAATTAGAACCAGCTCATAAACGGAGTGACATAAATTTTCTATGGTGTTTTTATGGGGAGGGGGGGGGGTTCCCCCATTCCTTTGCAACTACATTACACCACTCACTGTCTGAAGCCGATATTTTACTGCAATAGAAAATGTAGACCGGAATATTATACATTTCGGTAGTTTCTTAACACACCGCAGGGTATATTTTTGCTCTAGAATTGTGACTAAAAAAATTAGGCTGCATATACTTTATCAAAGAGTTAAAATATCGTCTGATAAAAAAAAGTAACTATTTAAAATATCAAAATTAAATAGAATTATTCTACTGTTTAATAATTTATTTATCGTTTGCCAAATTTTTTTGATGTTTAATATCCTGTTATTCTGTATTTCTGTTTTGGCAACTGTTAGAATTAGTACGATATTCTACATAAATAAAAAAAATAGAAGAAGAAAGATATTGAGAGGGTTTCTTTCTGTTCTTTTTGAAATGCATTTCAAAAATTATTATTACATTTTTACCAACTTCAAAGTGTCTGGCTGCGCAAGGCCAGCGTGCAAAGTGTCTGGCACTGTAAGGTGTAACTTCTAATAGTACGCCTTACAACATATTAAAAAATTACGCTTTATACTATGACGTTTTTGGGTAGCAGTTTTACGTACCTCTGCTACCTGTTTCCCGCCAAAGCCAGCGTGACTCAGCTTAACTAATAGCGAACCGTTCGTACATGCTGTGGTGTGCTTACGCAGAAAAATTTCGTGCCTTTATAAAATGACGTAGGTCTGGCACTCACGGGCTCTTAGACTATTAGATTAAAGGCTAATTTTCGCGATGTTTAATTAATATCTTCGGTAGTTAAAGTCCTAAAAAGACGAGACCTAGTTAAAAATAATCTCGATCAGGTTTCCTTTCGAACAAACAATAGTTTTGAAATCGATTCATCTATTTAGACGGTATAGACCTACGAACAGATACAGGCAAGTCAAACTTATAGCCCCTTCCTTATTGCGTCGAATGTTCAAAAAAATACTTTGCTTCAATTGTTTTCCGTAATATTAGCAAAAAGGGTGTTAAGAGAACAAGGCATTCACTTTAGTCTGAGAATACAACTAAATGCGAAAAATAAACATTCTCCCTATTATTCGTACTAGGGGGATTCAAAAATTTTGCAATATTAGACGCATACAACTGTTCGCAGCATACTGTTAACATGTACCCATATGCGAGAACTGCTAAAGATAACCAATAATACAGGCCGATACTTATACTTGCTTATCACATAACAGCAATGGATGTGAAGTGTAGGGCCATGCTCCACATCAGCGTAAAACGCGACCGAAACTGAAGGCAGAAACTGAAAATCCGGGTACTTTCCTTTTTACGCGGCGTAATCACGGCGTAATAGAGGACCGAAAAATTTTGCATTTTTAATTTATCCAACAGCCAATAGAAATTCATCGTGAGATGTAAACATTTCTAGCCTTGGCGGCCGCCATTGCTATACTGCATTAACGAAAGTGCATTTGGTAAATATTCAAAAGGAGAAGTGAGAAAATACCGATTACTTAATGACAAAAAATCAAGTGAAAAAGCAAAATGGGGGCAACTAGCGAAAGGCTTAAAATAAACTTTCAGTTGAGGCTTTTAAAGTCCACTATCTCGTTATATGTAATCATGTCAACAATTCCTGTCCTTTGCGAGATTTTTATTATTGTATTCAAAACTCGGCGGGATTACGGAAGTCTAGTTTCTTGGCGAGATTCGAAATAATGGTGCTTCGGCTCCTTTACATTGTAATAGAACTTACAATTTATGACATGCTCTGCTAAGTTATTGATTGCTTGGCGAGATTGGAAATATATGTTTAATTCCGCTCGTGTATTTGCTTATTTTAATTGAGCTTTAAAAAAAAAGATTTGACCTTTGGCTGAGTTGTGGATCGCTTGGCGATAATAAAACTAGCTAATGTTGTGTAATAAAGTTTTAGTGAAATGTTTTGTGTTTTGATAGATACTTCCATTTTTAAATATAGCAAATTTTTCAAGATTAGCGATTCATTAAAGAGTGTGTAGGTTATTTTACGTATTAAAGATTTTTTTAAATTTATTTAAGTTATGGCTTACGTGTTTTATTTTTGACGGCGTATTCAAAAAATATATAAATGCTTCATGGCTTTGAGGGTCTAATTTATTTGGCAAAGTTAGTAGGCACTGATATTTTTTTAGGTACAATAACAGTCATAATTTTGAAAACTCAATACGACTCCGAAATATAGCGTTGCTATAAATTCATTTCGCAGAATATATAGATAATTGCGAACGGTACGGAAACATTGTCTACGCGTTTACTAAAAAATATTAGCACCAAAGCCATTGCAAAATGTCCATCAAAATGTAAAAACTCAAAACAACAAATAATATATTCAACCATCAAATCAAGTTTCATGGCATCGTGCTGCATTTGCTGTATTTTTCGTCAAAACATCTACTCAACACTCCGAAGCTTTTTTTTTATCACCTCTAATGCTTAGTATGCTTTCTTCAACAGCAAAAAAAAAAGCTATTTTTTTCTGGAAATTAAAAAAAAAACAACTTTTAAGATTTAAACAATAGAAAATAAATGCAATGCTTAGCGAAATTCACAAAAAATACTTGAATGGGAATTTTATAGCTAGTTTGGTTTGTTTCCGCTAAATATATCCGTTTAAAGTGAAAATAAAAAACCGCCAAGTAAAAAAAAACAGGACTTGGCTCATAACAAGCTGAATCATGATGGGTAATTCCATGCCAACTAAATTAAATAACTATTAAAACTCGGTTATTTGTTGCCAATCTTTCACCCAATCATATAATTTCGAATAATGCTTCATAATGAGGTATTTTTCCTATTTGTTATCTAAATATCAAATATCCAATGAAAATGCAAGAATTATTCCGTCAGATGGCGCTTTTTTCTGCGCAGAAAAAAAAATTCTGCCCAAGTGGAGCACGCGTCCGACCGAAAAGCGACCGAAACCGAAAAAGGAAAATTTTACGCTTCTGCCCAATTTTTCTGCTTTACGTCGATGTGGAGCAGGGCCCTAAGTGTAAAAAGTTAGCTGTCAAACAAATTAACTACAAAATTTCGCTTTGCCAGTTCGAATTGGGTAATAGCGCAGCAGAAGCAATTTTGCGCCATTCTCTTGACATTTCAACGAGCTTACTCCAGTCAGCGGTAAACAATATGGTTCTCCGACAGCGAACATTGTTAAAAAGTATAAGGGTCATGTTGCTAAGTTTTCCTGTTGATTTTTTATTATACGTCGACGCTCGATATAACGACCGTCTCCGTCCTACAGAAAACGGTCTTTATAACGAGTGGTCGCTGTAAGAGGTAGAACATAGAGTATATTGGGATACAGTTGAGGGTTTTCTCACCGGTCGTTATATTAGGATGGTCATTATAACGAGCGTCGACTGTATATCATTCACAACACATTACATACTTTCTGTACACAGTGCCACTCATCGGTGACTTTTTGAACTCCAATTGTTTATTTAATAATTCTTAAGCGCACAATTTTAATTATATATAGATCAAATGATCAAATTTCATCTCATTTGGAATAAAAGATTCCATTATAAAGCAATCTGTATTGGGCAACTTGTTTCTTGCTGGACCTGTAAGCAATTTATTGCAAAACTTTTGATTGTGGATAAACAGCATGCTGTGAGATCCGGAATTTTTAATTCGAAAACTTTTTTGTGTGTGTGTATGTCTTATTATAAAAAGTTTAACATCTACAAAAAAAAGAAAAAAAAAAGCATAAACAGAATGGATTAGATAAAATTGTAGCTCCTTCTATGTTCGGAAGTTTTTAGTTTCCTATTTAACCTTTTAACTGTCATGCCCGAGATAATCTCGGGCAAAGCACTGGTGTTCGAAAATGTCACGCCCGAGTATTACCAACGCCTCCTAAATACTAAATGCCTATAACATTTGCTTCGCTACCGTAGAGATGGGTTCAACATTAAACGCCACCTTGCGGCAATCCGATGATGTCGTTGTTATTTTTCGATTGGTTAATTTTTAAATTTAAATTCAGAAATGAACCAATCGTTAATTTTTGGAAGAACTCCGGTAGATGGCAGTGTATCGTGAACCAAGGGAACTTTTCAGCTATTGGCGATGGATGCAAACAATATTCGAGTTAAATTTTTTGATTGGTTGATTTTTAAATTTAAATTTAGAAATGAACCAATCGTTAATTTCTCTTTCTCGAAGAACTCTGGTAGATGGCAGTGTATCGTGAACCTAGAATGAAATCTTGCTCTGTGCTAAAAACCGGGAAGTTTCAGGCATTTAGTATTTAGGAGGCGTTGGTATTACTCGGGGTAATTTTTTTTTTTTTTTTTTTTTTTTGAGTGCATCGTATTGAACCCGAATAAAAATCGAAATACCCGAATATTTTTCGGGAGACGTTTATTTCGGCTTCATCTCTTTGTCAAACCCGACTGTTTTTTTTTTTTTGGGGGGGGGGGGGTTGTGCTTGGAAAAGTGTTTCCAGTTATACCACACAAGACTGAATTACTGAAAGGTATTCACTTTTATTTATTTATTTTTTAGAAAATACATAATTTTTTTTTCATTTTTAGAAAATAATGCTCTACTAGAAGCGAACTTTACAACTGCCATGTTGAGTGGCAGCCGCCTCAAGCAAATATGCAGTGGCTACAAAACTTTAAATATTTTACCCATGCGCTTCAAAATATCAATTTTTAACAACTAAGTATATTTTATTTTGTATTAAACATTTGATTTTTGCAATAAAAAAATTTGACAATTTGTGCACCCAAATCATCAAAATAACTTGACAGTTAAAGGGTTAATTGTCATAGAGGTAACCAAGCTTTTTTACAGAGAAGCAGTATTAAATGAAAGGGTCAAACTCGAGAAAAAAAAAAGAACCTCACCCACAAAAGAAACAAAAACCGTACTGAGCTTTATTACTAATTTCAGAAAGTAAAGCGGAAAAGACAACTAAGGAAGTAAATTAAATTTACATTCTAGCTAAGCCAATCAGCTAACGTACGGAAAAACGAATTTACGAGTTATCAACACAAATAAATACTGTCTTAAAACTCAAGAGCAGTCATCAAGTTGTTTCCTGCAACTAATGAAGGGAAGGAAAAGTTTCCCTAAAAAAAAAATGCCCAACCTTGGGGCATGTAAAGCAATTATCTGAATGCTTCATGCCTTGTGGTGAAAACAAACAGTTTTCGGGTGCTGCTAATACAGAGGGACTTGTTTTTTTACTACGTTTAAACACAAATAGCCCGGTCAAAATAGACATTCGAGTTCGGAAAAATTCGCATAGAGCTGAAAATTGGTACAGAGCTTAAGAACATCATTATAAGTGAAATCTCAAAAGTCCTGATGAATCCCGGTGGAGCTAAAAATTTTATTCAAGGTCAAAGGTCAAAATTGAATTTTTTTTCAAAAAATTGAAAAAAAAAAAATCGTACGGTGCTAAAAATTGGTACAGACCTTAAGTACATCATTATAAATGATATATAAAAAATTTGAATCGATCCCATTTGAACTAAGCATTTTATGGAAGGTCAAAGGTCAAAATAAGCAAAAATAAATAAAAAATAAATTAAAAAACCAAAAAAATTCACAGAGAGCTAAAAATTGGCACAGACCTAAAATACATCATTATAAACGAAATATCAAAAATCCCTATTGATCCCACTTAATCTAAACATTTTATGCAAGGTCAAAGGTCAAAAAATCCTTTTTTTTTTTGTTTGCACAAACGTTAAGTGTTATCATAAAAAAGTGCATATAAAATTTGTATGTTATTCAGTATGTTCAAAAGAAGTATTTATATTAAGTTCAACTCTATCTAGTCCAGATTATGTGAAATTAACAACATTAATATTACATCCCTCCCGCCCCCCCCCCCCTTAATGGATAAGATGCCTCTCTAAAGCAAGTGCAAAATTTTTTTTTTTAAGTATACTATACATTATTTCCCTCTTTTTAGAATATATTTTTCATTCAACATAACTTTAAATGCATGCACATTATTTATTTAGGATAAAAATGAGAAAATATTCTTACTTATTTCAGTAAAATAAAACACGTCTTTTAAGATGTTAATATAACTTTTCCTCTCAGTCAAACATCACCAATTAGTTCACAGTAAGATTTTGGAATCCATGCAGCCATTTAAAGATGATTCTTGCACTCATTTAAAAGTCTCCTATATGCTTCGCATGACCAAAAAGACATAAATAAGAAAAAAAGACTTTTGTGGTATTTTGAAACCAAAATATCGCTATTTAAAGTAGGAGTCCTATATTGAGGGACAGAATGAATGACACAAATATTATCAAACATATTTCTATTTCTTTTAAACATATGTTTTGATGATACTTCGAACTCTTGATTATCATACAGTTTACTATTTATTTTTTTTTTTTGTAATGCGTTTTAAATTTCCTTCCAGCTCTTGAATAGTAATATGATCTTCTATTTCTTCTTCCTCTTCTTGATCTTTAACTTCTAAAGATAGCTCGAATGAAAAAGTGGGATCATTTATATCTTCTTCACCAATATCATCGTCATCAGCATTGATTGCATTTGATTCCACATTGGAGCACGACTGGCCTAGGCAATTACTGCAAATTTTTGAGCAAAACAATCCGACTCTTCTGCAGCCATAATTATGACTGCATCCCTTCTTGAAATTGCAAAAAATAGTATGGAGAAGTTTTTCTGGAGCGGGTGTCAGTAGAGTCTGAATTGGCTCCAAGACATTATCTTTCAGGATCCATCCCCAGTTTTCAGGGTCTAGCTCGTTGCCTAGCTATATTTGTACTTGGTAGTACACACGATATAAATGTTGATATGCAGCAGCAGATGTTGGAGGAAAACAGGATAATTGAACAGGTTTATTGTTACGTGTAATTTTCACAAAGCAAGAATACCTGTACTTGTCAAGGGAATCGACATTTTTGGAACTCCATACATAGCAAGAATAAAGCGAATTTCATTTGTGAGAATGATATCGGGAGAACAGCTGATAATTTTGAAAACTTCAGGGCAATGAATTAAATCTTGATTTTTTTCAAGTAATTTAAATATTTTCGTTTTGCCTCGCTTGTAAAACGCTGACGTAGTATCACATCCAGTTACTGCATGTAAAAATAAGATATGATCTTGACACTTTGGATATGAAGTTAAACTTTGTGATGAGTACAGTTTTGCTTCTTTTCCAGTTGTACTAGGTTTAAAAAGTAAATAATTCTGTCAGTAGGAGCTCTTGCAGTCAGTATTATTAGCAAATCGACATCTTCAGCAACAATAATAGTGATATTTATGTTGAAATTTTCTAAAGCTGTTTCAATTATTAGAACATCAGCGTCATTATTGGCTTGCTTCACAGAAATATGAGCAGCTATTAATTTTTCTGAAAGCATTGAAATAAACCGAGACTTATTATGTGTGTTGGCAAGAAATTGCTCCTGGTTTGTTGGAGAAGTCATAAATCTGTTAAAAAGAACATCAGAAGATGGAGATATTTTACTTATCCGACGTCGTTGCTCTGAAACTTTAATATTCTTAGTATGATCAGAATATCCATCGTACTTCTCAAAAATTGCATCGAATTTTTCATCTCGATCCCATACAACGCGATGTAAAAGGTATCCACCATCGATGATGTAAGTAGTAGGTATCTTCTTTATCGATTTCAACATGTACTCATTGAAAGCAATCATAAATGGCTGATTTTTGTGTTTCACGCATTCCAATTGCATCGAAGAGTGATAATGGATAAGGAGCAATTCATACTTGAAAAATGTTTCAAGCTCATCGTCCAAATATTTAAAAATACACATTCGCTGAAACAGTAAGACAGGATCTATTGGTACCTTTTCATCGTGAATTTTTTAGAGCTACTGACGGTTAAAAGAAGGAGAACTTTATCAACACGTTTCAATTTAATATTGTTGAAGGAAAACGCCTCCACTCACCCTCGAATGTAACTTGACCCTCTCATAGAGGGGGGGGGGGTGAATCATAGGAGGGGATAGGCGTAGTGGTCAAGTTGGGAAAAGTGTTTCTCGAGGTCACTTGAAAAAATTCGATGTCTCTTGAATGTTATTTTGTATGGGGAGGTGGAGGAAGGGGGGAGGGGCATATTTAGATAATTTTTTTTTATTCCAAGGGTTAATCCGCCTCTAAATCCACGCTTGTTTGTACATAATTGTATACTTTACAAACTTTGCATCCTCCATTTTTAAGACACTTACCATTCAAGAGATATTTGTGAAAAATTTATTTTTGAGCTTTAACCTTGAATAAAACGTTTAGCTTCACTGGGATCCATTGGAAACTTTTGACATTTCGTTTATACAATGATGTCCTTAATTATTTGCATGTTAATTTCATCGTCAAAGTGAAATACGTAGACACTAATAAGGGGGAGATTGGGTGATTTTTTCGAAATTTGAGTCACCGAACTGCAGTTCCAGGCTTTATTTTATCCCTTTGGGGGGAGGGGGTGACCCCACGACCCACCCACTGAATACCCATTTGTTTGTGCATAATTGTATAATTTTCAAACTTTGTCACCCCTATTTTTATAATAACACTTACCGTTTAAGAGATATTAGGGAAAAATCGATTTTGACATTTGACCTTGAATAAAATTTTTAGCTCCACCAGGATCGGTGTGGACTTTTGACACTTCACTTATAATGATGTCTTTAGCAACACTTATGTTAATTGCATTGTCAAAGTACCAAATTCGAGTAAAAATAAGGGGTCTGAAGGGAATTTTTCGAAATTTATCTCCCCAAATGCCGTTTTTAGCTATTAGGGAGGATTTAGGGGGGAGGATATGACCCCCATGACCCATATTCGGAATCCCCACTTGTTCGTACACAATTGTATACTTTTCAAACTTTGTAACCCCTATTTTGTCGCTTCCGATTACCGTTTAAGAGATATATATGAAAAATCGATTTTTTGACCTTTGACCTTGAATAAAATTTTTAGCTCCACCGGGATTCATCAGGACTTTTGAGATATCATTTATAATGATGTCCTTAAGGTCTGTACCAATTTTCAGCTCTATGCGAATTTTTCCGAACTTTCGCGTTTTTTTCGTCTATTTTGACCGGGCTAAAACTAATTAAACGAGTTTGTTCTTTTGCTGAGGCTAATGGAGTATTTCAGTTCTGCTACAAATATTTTAAACAATTCATGCCCTCACAATGTTGAGGCAAAAATCTGTACCTCAGAACCAGACTAACGTAAGTCCATTTTCGTAATTTCTCAGTAGAGGGGGAAAACGATTGTTGATTACATGCAAAGAATGGGACTCGCGCTCTTTTCACGCTGCTAAATAATTGTGAAGGAATTTGTTGTATATAATACTGTTTTAATGAGTCGATGTGGAATAAGATTCTACATACAATGAAGCAAAAAAGTGCAAATGGCCATTTTTGGACTTATGTCGTTCTGATTCTGAGGTACAGAAATATCTCTTTTGCTGGGAGCCCTAGTCGTACTCTTTAAAAATTGTTCAAGAAACTCATTAGAACGATCGTGTATCATTAAAAATGTTCAACTTCTCCCTTATTCTTGAGTTGTTAAGAATCAAAATCAGTTAAGTCCATTTCTCAAAATACATAGTTCCACAAGAGGAACTAAGGACCTAAAGTGGTTTTGACTTAAAATTCTTATTTTGTATTCACTTTTTGTTGAGATCTAATGGTTTTTGATCGATTGCCCTTAAGCCAATGGTTAAAGAGCTTTTAAGTTTATTTATTCGTTTAATAAAAAATTGCTTTCATAAAAAGTGGACTTAACGGGTTTTAATTCTAAACGACTCAATTTGATCAGCTACAAACATTGGATATTTCAATGCGATTAAGAAAAATATCTCCAATTCAATCAGGAATTGAAAGCACATTTTGAAACACTATAAATGAAAAACTGGTTATAAATGGCTTTTTAGAACTTAAAAATGTTTTAGAAAAGCTTATCATCGTGCCATTTTTTTTTTTTTTTTTTTGTATACCGTTTGCAGCTTGTTAAGAGTTTCTTTTTACCTTCTTCTGCTTTGCTTATGTATTACGTTTCTTTTTTAAATCAAAAATATATTTAAAACGTTTCATCACCAAAGCTTAATTGGTTAACTACATGCTATATTTGAAAAAGAACGCAATATTCAGGCATTAAACATTTGTTTTTAACTTTTCAAACTGCGAACAAAACTTTTACACCCTTAAAGTAAAACAGCACGAGAAATTTAATCCATTGTTGCGGTAAGTAAACACAACACTACAACATGAACAATGCTGTGAAAAATCATAAACTGTTTATTCTGACCGGGGTCGAAACAATTTAGCTTGTTTTCTTACAGCCTATTGATTTTTTGCTTTTAATGTATAAAGAAAAATGTTTCCTCTTTTCAACCTTTCACTGCACCCCTTTTTTATAAGTTAGAAGAAAAATGTCTAAAGGCAAAGATAAATCTTATAAACATGTTTGCATCCAGATGAGTAATAAAAATATGATGTAGATTTCCCCACTGGATGTTTATCAGAACAGATTTGTAACGTTGCTTTCTTGCATAAAGAATAAAGAAACAATAAATAATTGGAATTAAATTTAGGAAAACATTGTTTTTTTACATTTTTTAAATGCTGTATTTTTAAAAAGAAGCTATAGTTTTATAAATACTTCAATTTTCTCTTCCTATAAAGTATATTTAATACTGAAAAACACTTGGACACCTTACATTTTTGGTTGATGCCTGAAATCTGAAAACGTTGACTAAATATTGTAAGAAGTAAAAAAAAAGTGATTTAGCATAGGGGAACATCTTCAATTTTTAACCTCTCTACTTCGTTGCATTCCTATTCAGAAAAGAGAGGCATAGAGAGATTTGTAGTAATAATATCCACAATGTTCAAATTAATCTTGCTAAATAAAGCTGATACCTTCAAATTAATACAGTGACTGCCGCTTATATGAATCATGTTTGTTCCAAAAAGTTTTGATTCAATAAAGTGGCTAATTCAATAAAACTGGTTTTTGTTTTGTTTTTGACGATTTGATTCATTAAAGCCAATTGATCACTTATTCAATAGACCGGCGTTCACTGTACTTGATTTGTTATCTCATTTTTGATTTTGTCATTCTCGTGGTAGTATGTTGCCAGTTGGTGGCTAATTTATTTGCCACTTGGTCTCCAGAGAATCTCCGTTTTAACATGGACGACATGTCCCTGTTAAAACTTGTGTGTTTCATACACCACATCAATTTTACTACGGACAATTTAGAACAAGGATTGTAAACAGCTTAATAGTTCTTTAACATGCCGCATAAGCATGCTGCAGGGAAGCTGAAGGTTTTCTGCATCTTGAAAATCAACTGGAAGGGTTTGAACTCGAACTTTTGTGCTAAAGGAATAACCATTAAGCAATTGTGTCAGCTCACAGTCGCCATTATAAATTCATTATCAATTTATCAGAGAATATGCTAATATCGTTTGACAGTTTGTCAGCAATTAGACATGACTCAATGAATTTAGCATAGTTTTGCAAAACATTTAATTACTAATGTTTTTTGCTTTTAAATAAATAAAAAAAAAGGTTAGATCAGAATAATAAAGAAACATTAACGGAACGAAATAACTTGATAACATATCGATTTTCGCAGTTGGGGCCCACTTTAAAAGATACCGTTTTTAAATGACGTTTTAGTCGTTGTTCATTTCCCATGTATGGAAAAGTCAAATGCTGTAAGAAAACGAAAAAGAAAACGAAACTTTCATTATAAATAATATTAAATGTTTTACTTATAATATTTTCTATGGCAGATATAGATTTCTGAGAGAAATCAAAGCAGTATCTGAAGCTACCTGAATGTTATTTTTCTATTGATTCAGGCAGCAAATTGCATCCTGAAGAAATTCCGTTTTCTTCAACTAACAGCCGAAAGAAACGAGGAGAAATGTTTGGGGTCTCATATATATATATATATATATATATATATATATATATATATATATATATATATATATATATATATATATATATATATATATATATATATATATGTGTGTGTGTGTGTGTGTGTGTGTGTGTGCGCGCGTGTGTGTGGATTTATAATCATAGTTTTTCTGTACACAAAAATATTATGAAAGCAATGAAATCAGTAAAATAGCTTTCATTTTTATATTACTACTGGTTATTTTTATTAATTGTACTGACTTTTATTCCCAAAGTATTTTAATCCAAAATATGCCGATATAATTACTTTATTGCATTACAATCTATATATATAAAATAAAAGTTTGATGACGTCATGGGTTTGGGTCAAACGCTCTCCTGGAAAATTTACGCAACGTGCGATTATGAAAATTGGTACAAAATTAGTCCGCATACTGATGAGGTGCAAGACGTAGGCGAAATTTTTAAATTCGCCCTAGATTTTTTAACATTTAATTAAAACTATATAATTTACAGCGTATTCCTCCATTTTTTTGTACTATGTGTAACATTATTTATGAATGGCAACAGTCTTAAGAGTTAAAATAAAATGCATTAAGTTGATGGATGCTGATATAGGATAACGTTTAAATGTAGATGATGACTGAAAAGTTATATATTTCTCACGGTATTCCCTGTATATTTCTTACGGTATTTTTTCAAAAACATAACACAAGAAAGGAGTTTTTGCGATTGGAGTGAAGGCAATTCTTTTCATGTGCAATTATTTCGTTTTCAAAATAAGTAATCCCATTCATTTTTCAGCTTCATTTTTAATCTTTGCGGGGTTTATTTTGTTTAATTTATTGTTGCTTTATTTCTGCAAAACCACATTGAAACTACCTATCTGGCTTTTGACGATACCATGAAATATATTGTCTCTTTAATGGATTTTTAAAAATCCGTCGAAGCGAGGATTGAAACAAGACTGAACTTCTACGGAAATGAAGAGTAATACGCTGAATAATTAAATTATATCATTTAAAGTTTTACAAAATGCACCAACTAAACAAAAAAAAAATCTCTGGTGCTCTGGTGATTATACGTTCTGTTTTGAACGAGTCTGTTCTGTTTTTCAGAAAACATGTCCCGTTGATCTCGCTTACAGTTACAGGGCGCTAAAATATTTTATGAAGGGACAGTAAGGGACATTGGGAATGTTTCAACCAAAAGTCGTTTATATATATATATATATATATATATATATATATATATATATATATATATATATATATATATATATATATATATATATATATATATATATATTTAGATTAGGGTGATTCAGAAATGTATGGAAAAAAATAAACTATATATTTTTGTCGGTCTTACCCTCTTATTTTGTGCCACTATATACACTGATTATTTTTGCAAAATTTTGAAAAAATATATTAATATTTAGAGGTCGCGCAAACGCCTTCAAATTTCGTGATATTGACAAAAATGTGAACGTTAATGATATCTATGGAAAAAAATAGCCCTTGTATTTTTGTTCGTCTTACCGTCTTATTTAGTACCTTTATATACACTGAATTATTTGCCGAAATTGTAGCAAACTATATTTATATTTAGGAGTTCTTCAAATTTCGTGATAGTGGCACAAATGCGAATGCAAATAATAGTAATGAAGTTACTTTATTGCTTTTTTATATCTGAAGAAAAAAAGCGTGCAATTACAAAATGATGTATTTAAAAATCAATAAAATACAGAAAAATATGAACACTAATAAAATACGGAAAAAATATGAAAAAAAAGTCAAATACATTAAATATATAGTAACTCGCTCATTAATTCTTGCAATACTTTTAAATGTTACTTTTTTGCAACTTTGAAACTTTTTTCTGTGTTCTTGTACCACTTGAAGAAGACACTGTCTTTGTTCTTCATCTTTAGTGATATTCTTAATAAATACTTCAATAAGGGCCGTGCCACGCTCCGTATTGTCGTTTACAATCCTCAGTTTCTTTGGTAGTAAAAAGATTCGTTGGAAGCTATTTTGAAGTTTGCAATGCTCAGGATCAAACAGCTGATATTTTTTGAGTTTCTTTTTTTTATGAATCAGGACGCTGTAAATATTCCAAATCATTTCTCAGTGCTTGGACAGAAATGGGTTGCTGTGAACCTAGCTCTTAGATATTATTTCTCATTAACGATAAGAATGTGAAGGAATTCCCATTCATATGTTACGAATACCTTTTCTTTGTCAGTCTGCAAGTCTGAACTAGTTGCGAAATATTCACGGTTTGAAGAATCTTTGACCCCCATATAACATGGGGAATTGCTCCTGATGGGACACGAAAACATACACCACAAGAAGGTGCTCCTCTCAAAAAAATCACACTAAGCTCCAGTATCTTCCTGTACACTTCTTTTGCATGGGTCATCAGAAGTTGACTTAGCGCAACTTCCATTATTAGTTGCACACCGCTCTGAATTGGCCACTAACTCCTCAACCGCATTTGATATTTCACGCAATCAAATACCCCAATTCTACCTATTTCTTTGTTTATCGGTTAAAATACCGAGAGACCAAGACTAGAATAGACTTCGGTTATGATACGACAGAAAGCACAATGTCTAAAACATAATGGCGGAAAGCACAATATAAAAGTTACTTCCCTAGCTTTTTTTCCCAAGTTCAAACATGCTCTAACTTTAGTACCGGCACTACATGTCGTATCGAAACACAAACCACGTACGAGTTCAGTAAAAGTTACCATTCATCTAGCAGGTTATCTTACAGCAGCATTTGCCGTAGCAATTTATTTGTCTGACTCTAAGTTAAGAGTACCCAGAAGTTAATCATCAATGCTTGTGGTCCTGATATTAATACTGGTGTGAATTCCAAAAATCCTCCTTCATTTTTCCAGATATATTTTGCATTAGTGTTTTGTTCCATCAAAGGAAGTCCTAGATTTAAACGATTTTTGTAAGTTAACTGCTGATTCAGAGCGAATAATTTGCCTTTACCTTTTTATGGAAGTGGTCAAATGCACCCCATTTTGACCCGCACTTTGTACTGTAGCTGTTACTACCAAAGTGACTTTTTGGTCACTTATAATGGGCCCTGTCTAGAGTGGATGCTAGGTGTTTTAGCCGAATAAACTCATACACCTCAAACAATGGAAAAGAAAACAAACTATTGTCCGAGCTTGCAGCTGCCTTTTCTACCCAAACTCAGGTAAGAGTAAACTAACATTTTAAATTATTCCACTGAAGAACAATATTATTTAGAGTAATAAAGTTATACTTCAGCTCTCGAAATTGCGAATTTTCAACAGAATTCAATCGCGTTGCGCGACCTCTAAATATTATTCAATTGAGCTAAAATTTCACATACATCACATTTATGATTAATGTAAAAAAACTGCGGGGTAGTATCAAAGAAATTAAAAAAAAAAAAAGTTTTTTTGAATCACCCTAATATGTATGCAATGTTTTCTAAGAAACGATGAACTTTTACATTGCTTCAATTGCCTTTAAATATTTAAAATACTTATTTTCTATTTTCTTCTTAATACTAGTCACAGAATTAAAAGCTTAATTTAGCCTATACATGCGAGTTTAATTTATTTTAATTCATCTAATGATTTTTTTTCTTTTTAGAACTTGAATTTATACAATACAAATTCAACTACATTTCTATACAAAAAGAGGGAAATGTACTGCTTGAACTCACAATAATAAATGCTAGTCAAAAATAAGTATTGTATATGGAGAGACGAATAATCCTCTTGCCCAATCCTTTCTGTACAAAATAACGAAATATTTTATGCAAAAACTGAACTTAATAAAAGAAGTAAAGTTAAAAAAAATGCATAAAAGGTATAAGATAATGAAATAAATTAGTCAAATAATAAAATAAATAAATAAACTAATTTAAATCATTTAGTCTATTAAAATAAATTACTTTATTTTCTTTTATTTTTATATGTTATGCTGTGAGAAATAAGTAAGTAAAAAACGAATTTATCAATCGCAATGTACGATTAATGTTTATAGTAAAGCAAAATAAAATAAACTCTACGAATATTTAAAGCACTAGTTTTAATAGTATTTTCATATTAGCTTCAGATAGAGCCTCTAATATCCATCCGACATCACACATTTTTAAATTCAGACGGTGAATTTTGTTTCTCAATTGAAATTCTGAAAAAATGAAAAAGAAAAAAAACTCGTAATACACATTGGAGAAAGTCTCATGTTGAGAATCGCCCAACAAATTGTGCAAATTGAATTATTATCATTTTCGAAAAACTCCTGAACTTTAAGAAATGAAAATTTTTTAGGATCTCTTGGGGGGTTTCGGAAAAAAAAATATGGAATAAAGACAGGAAGAAAAAGGGTTAAAAAGAATTCTTCAATTTATTTTGCAGCGGGAAAGATTCCGTTAGTGCTTTCGTAGGAAAACTTTTTCAAAATTTGAAGAATTCTAGAATTCTTCATTTCTCAAAACGTCTCCTACCTCCATGGGTCATTATCTATCTTTACTGCCTTATCCTTCCAAAATCTTCAAAGGTAAAGTAGAAAAAAAATTTTTTTCGCTGTTAAAAACATTTAAAACTATATATATATATATTTTTCTGTTTAGTACAGGGGTTCTCAACCTTTTCCAATCTTTGTGCCCATTTTGTATGACACATTTTGTGTCTCTATTTGCAGCTCATACAAAATCATTTTAGTTTTGTAAAAATATGGTTTATTAGTTTAAATTTAGCTGCTTAACAGTTAAAGTTTAGCTATGCTAATTCTACATTAGCTGCCAGAGTTTTGGCACTCATTGCTTCTATAAGAGACTATCTGCCACCAGCTCAATTACTTTCTCTTATAGACTAATTAGTTCAAAATGAAGACGAAACTGCAGTCTTTGGATGGAAACGGTATTTTGCATAAGTTTAAGATTAATCAAATAACAGGTGTTTCCAATGGGCCCGTCATTTAGGGGGTCAGGGGGGGGGGTCAATTGCCCTCCCCCCCCCGATTTTGAGAAATCAATGTATTTACATATAAATGAGCGTGGTTTTTGTTGTTTTCTGGTGAAATTGTATTGTGTTTTTACCCTTTGCCCCCCTCCTGGAAAAACTTGAAATGACGTCCCTGGTTTCCAAACTTTCCAAGCTGTGCCACGCTTTGAAGAGTTCATATTTTTCCATTGCATCCCAAGTTTATTATTGGATGTATGTTTGTACGCTGAAGAGATGGATTAGAATCACGCTTGCACATTTGTATAATTGTGGAGTAAACCAGTATGTGGGTTCAAGGCTCCCACTTACCTCTTGCTTATTAAAAAAAAAGGGTTTTTTAAGCCTCTCAATTTAGAGAAATGAAACATTCTTTTTTATGTCATGTGTTATTTGTTATTATTTTTAATGAAGTGGAACATCTAAACCGGGTGAAATTTCAGGAGTAATCATTGCATCTTCACGTTTCACTTACAGCACAAATTTGATACCATGGACGCTGTAAATACCGTTTTAAAATTAATGGACGACTCCATGGTAACATGTGCAGCTTTTATGTAATTCCCCAAAGAAAATTCTTTAATGAGAAATCATTTGAAAGCTGTGGAAATTTCTTTGAATATTACAAAATATCCGTGCTACAATGAAGTTTTTACACAGTGAAAAAAATGCTTTTACAGTGTAATACTGGCAGCAGAGGTTAAAGCATAAAACTGCAAAATGAGCAGTGATAAACTGTAAAATGAGCAATTTCACAGTTTATGACTGTAAAGCAGCAGCTTTACACTTTATTATCACAAAATTAGCTGTATTATACTAGAAAAACAACAGTATAATACTGGCAGCAGAGGTTCCAGTTTAAAACTAAAATTAGCAATTTGCAGATTATTACTGAAAAGCAGTTTATTAGTGTGAAAATGGTAGTTTTACACTTTATTACAATAAAATTAGCAATTTTTAGTTTGTTACTATAAAATTCTAGTATTATACTGTCGAAAACATCAATTTTTTACAGTGTAGTAGTTCTAGGCGTAGGCTCGTTTTCACTGCTGTGTATGTTTCGCTCTGTTATCTATGTGAGATGCTGTTTCAATTTTTATTTCAATTACATGGTATACAGTTAAGCGAACTGTGAGTATTGATATTTGCCTAATTGCTGAAGGTTTAGCAATTGTTCCCTGCTCTTCTGTAAATAACTAAATATTTGCAAATTTATTGTTCATCATCCAAGATTGGAATCATCATTTGGGTCATTCCATGTCAAGTGTACGAGTCGTCCCCACTCGACCCCCTCCGATTTTGATGAAAATTTTTTTGGATGTACATATAAGACTTGCATGAAACCATACCAAAATATAGCTCTATAAGCCTTATGGTTTAGCCAATAAAAATTATGGAAAAAAGGCCTCTTTTTCGTGTCTTGAAAAAAATGACCAAATCGTCAAGTTTGTGCTTTTATTGCTCGCGACCTAAGACGATTATCAGGCTCAAATTTGGTGATTTTGATCACTGTTTAGGGTAGAATAGCCTACTTGTGTAACAAAAGCTCCATACACTGTAGATTTTTTGCAATTTGCTGCCAAAGTTGGTAAAAAATCGTATTTTGGTAAATTTTGATCATACGTTATCAGCTTGTATCTGCTGAGAGAATGACTTTCTGAAGCTAATTCTTTCCTCGTTTGTAGCCTGATAGTTCGTCCGAAAGGTGTGCAAGTGGCATCTCGATAGCTCAAATAATTGCTGAATTATGCGAGTTGAAATTCCAGTTAAATTTCTTTTTTCTCAATTTTGTCTCAATTTCAAAGGGCAATATCTCAAAAGGGTCATCTTGGATTTCAATTTTCTTTACATCATTGGAAAGAACACACTTTTCTTAACTAAAAAACGTTATTTTTATTTTTGAGACAAACCAGTTTCAAGGGATATTGCAGGTCAAAAATGTGTACGTCATTCAACGTGAAATCAAAGAAAAAAAGACATAGACCTCAAAAGTTGATGTCAATTTGTTCTATTAAAATTTACAGGAGCTATTGTACTTATGTTCTGATAAAAAAAACCTTTTTTAGATGTTTTTGAACTTTAGTTTTTGTGTGCGCATCCGTAAAAACTCAAGAAATGGCAAAAAATAAAGTTTCGTTTTTAACAAAAATAATTATCTTCTTATCGCTGCTATAAGAGCTTGAGTCTTTTCCTATGTGTTATTTTTAAGCTCTTGAAACAGAATTTCGGATGATATGTCACTTGGCAAGGTTGTAGGTCATTAATGTTTCAAGGTCATAAAAAGCATTTTCCCATTTTTCATCAATTTTGTTTATGGGCAAATTGCAATCATAGGCTGAATATCTAGACACATCCTCGGCAGTATAATGAATGGATTTTCAATTAATACTTATCATATTTTCAATTACTATTGTTATCATTTATTTACACGGTGGAAATAATTGCAATATTCAACTCTATCGAAAACTTTCGTTATCGCATTTTAGAAAAATGGCTCTGCAGTCCTATTATACATATTTTTTATCACGTACACACCATATTAACTGTTTTATTTATTATTTATCTCATTTATTAATTATTTTTATTTTTTTTTTTTTTTTTTTGAAAAGGAAACAATGCTTTTTATGAATTTAAAATATTAATGACACCTTGCCAAGTGACATATCATCCGAAATTCTGTTTCAAGAGCTTAAAAATAACACATAGGAAAAGACTCAAGCTCTTATAGCAGCGATAAGAAGATAATTATTTTTGTTAAAAACGAAACTTTATTTTTTGCCATTTCTTGAGTTTTTACGGATGCGCACACAAAAACTAAAGTTCAAAAACATCTAAAAAAGGTTTTTTTTATCAGAACATAAGTACAATAGCTCCTGTAAATTTTAATAGAACAAATTGACATCAACTTTTGAGGTCTATGTCTTTTTTTCTTTGATTTCACGTTGAATGACGTACACATTTTTGACCTGCAATATCCCTTGAAACTGGTTTGTCTCAAAAATAAAAATAACGTTTTTTAGTTAAGAAAAGTGTGTTCTTTCCAATGATGTAAAGAAAATTGAAATCCAAGATGACCCTTTTGAGATATTGCCCTTTGAAATTGAGACAAAATTGAGAAAAAAGAAATTTAACTGGAATTTCAACTCGCATAATTCAGCAATTATTTGAGCTATCGAGATGCCACTTGCACACCTTTCGGACGAACTATCAGGCTACAAACGAGGAAAGAATTAGCTTCAGAAAGTCATTCTCTCAGCAGATACAAGCTGATAACGTATGATCAAAATTTACCAAAATACGATTTTTTACCAACTTTGGCAGCAAATTGCAAAAAATCTACAGTGTATGGAGCTTTTGTTACACAAGTAGGCTATTCTACCCTAAACAGTGATCAGAATCACCAAATTTGAGCCTGATAATCGTCTTAGGTCGCGAGCAATAAAAGCACAAACTTGACGATTTGGTCATTTTTTTCAAGACACGAAAAAGAGGCCTTTTTTCAATAATTTTTATTGGCTAAACCATAAGGCTTATAGAGCTATAATTTGGTATGGTTTCATGCAAGTCTTATATGTACATCCAAAAAAATTTTCATCAAAATCGGAGGGGGTCGAGTGGGGATTTTCTCGAAATTTGGGACACTTGACATGGAATGACCCAGTACAGAAATGTTTGAAGATGAGGACAATCTAGGTAAATATATATTATATATATAATATATATATATCTATATTATATATATATATATATTATATATATATATATATTTATAAGTATATATATATATATATTATACTATATATATCTTATATATATACAGGGTGTTCCAAGTCAACTGTCATGACCTCTAATTCCTCAACCGTTCGTCCTAGATGCATACTTCCAATTACAAATTTGCTCAAAATGAGGTAGAGAGTCAAAATATTGAAAGTTTGAAGCGAAAAAATAGTTCAGTCAAAAAATACGAAATCTAACTTTTTATAGGGACTCCGGGTCCCCAAACTTATATTTAGGGAAAGAATCTCCTCTGAAAAATAATACTAACACAAAAAATGACATTTGTGCGATCAAAATTTGCGGAGATATTCGAGTTTTAAATGCGCAGGGCCCGTAAACAAATTGACAAAAGAAAATTTTCGCCCTGCCAGAGGAATAACGAGCTTTTAGATTAGGGACGATAATGAAATTTGTTTCGTTCCATGTCAGAAAACATTCGCTTCTCATTGTATTCAAAAATAAATGCAGATGATACAAGACTACAAAACATAACAAGACAAGGTAAATTATTATACAATTTTATACAAAGATATTAAACACACGAAATATGTAGAATCTAAGAAATAATATACCTTGCGATTACATTGTCCGTAAAGCAGCACCATTTCTACATAATGTTCCGTAGTGTACATCGTAACTTCAATCCTTAACGAAATGCATCTAGTTAAGCCGATTTTACTCTGCAGTGAAAGGATTAGGTTATTTCAAGCAATCACTATACAGTCGGTAAATTTATATTCGCGAATTCAGCAAGACATTTTCCTTCTTTCTTATTCAATGTTTTTCGTATTTTAATTCCCATATTAAATAACTTTTACAGTTAAATATATTTCAGGACAATAAAGAATATTTTGTTATTAAAGAACTCTGAATGGTGCGAATTTCGAGTGTATATGGCCCCCAAAATCACTTAAAATAACGCTAGTGTAAAGTGGTATAAGTCATAAAGTTTCATGTTTCATTTCTCCATGGATTTTGATCGCACAAATGTCATTTTTTTGTGTTAGTATTATTTTTCAATGGAGATTATTTCCCTAAATATAAGTTTGGGGGCCCGGAGCCCCTATAAAAAGTTATTTTTTTTATTTCTTAACCAATTATTTTTTTTCGCTTCAAACTTTCCATATCTTAACTCTCCTCCTCATTTCGAGCAATTTTGCAAATCGGAAAAAACAAAAAAAAAAAAGTTTAATACATCTCGGACATGATCGGTTGAGGAAATAGAGGTACTATGAAGGTTAACTTGGGAACTAACCCCTGTATATATATATATTATATATATATATATATATATTAGAATCTTAGAAAAATACAGGTGAAAAAAAGTTAAATTTCAAGTACAACTTTCATCATAAGAAGTGTACTTACATTGCTTAAGAATAAATTTGAACCTCATCTAATTAAGCGAATATCTTCTTCTTACTGAATATTAATATATCTTTCCTAATACAGTTCACTTTTCAATTAATCAGCGATATATATTTAGAATGTGTTGACTCAATAGTTTGTTGAAAATTTAATAAGATATCCAATTTATCTTGACGTACAGGTCTTTTTCATCCCATCAATATAAGAGCCAACTCATAACTGTTTTATAGAATTTCTAATACCGTAAACGAAAAGAAAATATTTTGTTTAAACTGCAATAATAAATCTTGTTTATCTCAGACAAATTAAATGAAGAAAAAAAAAGGAGAAACATACTCACCTGTGTCGACATTTTCTCTCTCACTTTTACAGTAGGCGTTTTCTCATAAATGAATAAAGACACGATTCCATGATTCTGCTTAATAAGAACATTAATTTAAAAAAAAGCTCCAAGGAAAAATAAAAAAAAATAAGCACTAATTTTTATATGAGTCAAACTGAATAAATAGCAGTTATAACGGGCAAATTGGCAATTAAGTTCAATAAAGATATTTATTCAAAGGGTATTAAGAAGTTTTCTTTATAGCAGGGTTAAAGAGAAGTCCTTAAATGCGTGCATTAGGGTGGAACGAAAATGGCCTTAAATTTTTTAAATATTTTTTTGCTTAGCCTTACTGGGGAAAAGTTGCCATTTAGGTTCAAAAAGAAGGAAAAAAAGTTTCGTTGTTTTAAAACAATATCTTGAGGTGCCGCAATGAGCTTCAAGTTTGTAAAAAAACATTTTTTTTATTTAAAAATTTTAAACTTCGTTTTTTTTCTATTTTTTTTAATGATTTCCATTGACATAAAATGTTGCAAAAGGTGATAGTAAATACATATATAAGCATTACAGTTGAAAAAATAGGAGTTACAAAATATATTCCTCTAACAAAAATTCATAAAATACGCTTAAAAAGATCGAAAATTCCATATTTACCATTTAAAGAATCCTTATAGGTTATTAAATGAGTAACTGCACTTGCATAATGTTTTCCACTATTTCTTTGGCACATTAAACTGTTTTTTTGTATTGAATGACGGCATGTGCTTACGTGAGTCAATTTTTGCTTTTATATAACCGTCTCTAGCAGTTGAACCACATACGTTAACAGCAGCTTCGGTAACAAGTTTCACCACTCTTTCAACTGCTTGCGTATGGCAAGGAATCCGGAGAAAGTCTATAGCTGGGTCCACTTGAGTTTCTGGTTGAACTTCAGGTGTTCTTTGTATAAACTCTTTGAGGGAGTCACAAGACACATGTTTTACCAAGGGGGGCTCAGTTACATCCTTTTCAGCCCATGAAATCATGTTAATGTAATCTTTGGCGGCAAAGTTTATTTTTGGAACTTTAAACTTTCTTACTCCACCTCGACTTTCAGATCTTGCTTTCAATATACGTTGCAGTCCAAGTTCTCTCTCATTACTGCGCTCATCGCAGAGTATGGCTAACAGGAGATTCTCCGTTGCTGCAAAGTACGCATTCCTCTGTATCACCGGGTCTATGACGTTCTTCAATTCATCAGAGAGATACCTTGAATAAGAGATAATCTTAAACAAGTGTTTAGCACCATGAGTACAAGAAGGTTTTAGCTTGATATTAAACCACACAGGAGCATACACTTACTGGGCCAGAATTTTGAGGTTTTCTGTGGGGTTTTCATTTGCCACGTAGAATCGAAGTATGCGGTTGGCAAATGTTAGCCACCTGGAGTGAGCAAGTTTTCCAGGGTTTCTTGAAGATAAATCTATTGAGCAAGTCCCACTTGATATAGCAATACACATGTCTAATAAATATTTTTGATCTGTACTTAAATCATCTGTATTGTCTAGAAGAGGAAGGTTACTTTCAATTTTTAAAAATGTAACCACAGGGAGATTAGCACAGGTTTCCAGCTGTTGCCCGATTTCACCTTTAAATTCATTTGGTCCCTTCGTTTTGCCATCTAAATGACAAGAAAGGTGCCGCAAAGGCAGCTCATTCAAATGGAACAAACAAACTAACCGTTGCAAAGGTCTTCCTATCGCATTTTCCAACAAAGTGATCACACCATTATTATTTCCCGTGTTTATGACAGTTCCATCACACCCAATAGCTGTAAAGTTCAGAAGTTGCTTGTTATGTTCTTTACCTTCAATAAACTCCAATATACTTTCTGCTATATCTTTTGCAGAGCCAGATGTTGGTGTTACGTGACCTAAAAACTTTGAATTTGGCTCCTCTACTAAAGAAACGTGCTCTTCTGAAATAAATTTTTTATAAAACGTATCCCCTTTCTTTTCTTGTACCGTTGTTTTGTCTTTTCGTCCATCAAAAAACAAGCCTCTATTTTTAATTATCTGACAAGGACTATCACTACTAAGATCTCTTCGATTTTTTGCTCTTGATCGTCTAATCTTCATCCTATCTATCACATTGGTTTTGTCTTCCCCAGTAATTAAACCTAAATCCTGTAAAGCAGCGCTAGCTACAGCTGCAGCAGCTCTATCTGATATACCGGTTCGATCACAAATAGAAGCTACAGATGGCAATTTAATACGCATTTGAGTACTTTTATTTTCCCCTTTTTTCGCTTTTGAAGAGCCCGGTAGATTAAACTCTTGTATATTTGAAGGACCTGCTTGGTTCATTTCTTCTGGTGAAGAACATGACTGCTCTTCAGAACTCAAGTTTTCAAGCTCATCAGAAGTATTTTCTGCTATATTTGAAATTTTTGACCGTTCTTCCTTAAATTTAGCAACTCTTTGCTGTTCTTCGATTTTTCTTGCTTCTTTTTTCTTCAAGGCGCTAGTGGTGGCTCTATCAATATTACTCATAATAATTTTACTGGTAGAGCGTTGATCTTTTAAAAACATTTGTTCTAAAACTGGCACCTTTTTTTCTTTTATACAATTGCAAGCATTAAAATTTTCGCACTTGCAGGCAGCAATATCAAATAAAAGTTTAGATTCTTCTCGAAATTTAACGATGATCGAGTCATATCCTTTTCTTTTTCTAGACTTCAGTAAATTTCTATATTTTTCATGATAAGCTTTTATCATTGCTAAAATTCTTTGGTTCGAAACAATTGGAATAGAAGCTTTTGACCAAATCTGTTCTATTTTAGAAACTAAAGTCTCAGATATTTTACTTACAGAAGGATCCTTTCCAGAGGCACTTTTGAGGTTGTGCCTGATGAAGCAGTAGCATTTCATTACATCTTCGTAAGTAGGCAGTAAAACTTCCCTCAAATCACTAAAATTTCCAAAAATAGGACATTCCGACATTTGTCTCGTCTGCACTTGTTTGGATTGAGCCATTTTAGCTCACAGAAATTGAATAGATCACCAACTAAAAATCTTTTACGTTGCTTTGTTACACGATAAACGCTAACTAAACTGAATCCTGCAAAGGAATTGACATCTGATCTGAGCTTGGTCCCCCTCTCCCACAAATCACTGCTGACCGTTACCGCCCACTCTAAACATCCGCGACTGCGATGACTCATGCTTCCAGAGACAGTGCCACTGTCAAAAAGTGCGTTCTTACAGAACTACGTTGTTTTTGTCACCCTCAAGAAAAAATCAAAATATTAGAAAAGAATATTGTGAGGCCTTTATGGCATAATAGTTTCTTTTTTGATTGTGTTTGAAGAAAATAGATAAGTATGACAATTTCTGCAAAAAATTTTAAAATGTGGAAAAAGTTACAATTTTAAGAAACTTTATCCTTTTTGCGGCACCTCAAGATATGCTTCAATATTTTTCATATTTTTTTTATCTTTTATTTACATGAAAAGGCAACTTTTCCGCACTAAGGCTAATTGAAAAGGAAAAGTTGATTTTTTTTCGTTCCACCCTAGCGTGCATGCTTATGATTTTTTTTATATTAAATGAAACATAACTTCGTTAACGCTGTTTCGTTTTCTTTCTTATTTACGCGGCTTTATTTCTTAGTATTATTTTACTTTTGATAAATCTAGTTGAAAGAATAGATGAACGAAATATTTATCTTATACGTAAACAAATGTTTTAGCGCGTAATTGTCCTAGGAAAGCTAAACATTCATCATGTTTAAAAAAATGTAAATAGAAGTTTATATATTCAGCAAAAAGATTAATAGAAGCAGTTGAATAGCATTTCTTTCAAATCTATTGTAAAAAGGTTTTTCTTTTCTTTTTTTTTTTTTTTTTTTTTGCTGAAAGATGTTACAACTGACATTTTTTTCTTTGAAACTATTATTGTACTCATTTATGTAAAAGAAATAGCGATTTTATTGTTCCATTCATTTTCCATAAATGAAAAAAAAATAATAATAAAATAAAGGCAAAACAAAACAAAAAGTAAGGAAAACAAACTCCATTCATAAGGTTAAAACATGTCTTTACCCTCTTCTCTTACAAAACATTACTTATGTCAATATTTAAAAATTTTTAGAATTAAAAAAATAATATTTTGATAACAGCGCATCATTGATTTTGTAATAATGTTGATTTTTTCATAGCAGATGCGTTGTTGGAAAGTACTTAAAATAGATGGTTAGTTAAGAATTATTTACTGTTAATCCAAACCATGCAGCAAAATAGCTGTGGAATTTTATTATTATTATTATTATTATTTCTATTTCTAGTCAAGTCACACCGCAGACATTGAACTGAAGCAGAATTTAAAGATCCGAAAGATCACTTTATGGAGCCGTGGGACAAAGAGAAACGTCCAAAATGGGAATGGGATTTCACTTTTCTGACGAATAGCAGATAAAAAGTACTTACATTGTAGTTTCAAAAAACTAAAAATACGCTTTTAAATTTAAGTGCAACATACTTAATACTATCATTAATACTAAATTTGAAGCTATATTTCATGATACTCGAACTGATTTCCCTCTGATCAAAACTGTTGAATATCAGCTATGTTTACATGCACTTATAATACATCAACACGTAATATAGTCTAGTCTTTAGTATTTATAATAGTATTAAATATATTACTTTTATATTTGAAAAGAACGTGAATTTTATATTTTACTTAGAGTTACATACACAAACAGCTGAAACGCTTATAACACTTGAACACATAATATGGTTTACCCTTAAGTATTAATAATAGCATAAAATATATTACTTTTACATTTGCAAAGAACGTGAGTTTTATATTTTTTTCAAAGTTACATACATACATACAAACAAACAAACAAACCCACATGTTCAACTAGTAAAAGCGTATTAAAATTACGAAGATTTCCTCAGCAACTATGGTTGCTCTAAAAACAGTTCTGGAGATTATCAAAAGAATGCAAGTCTCGACACTTAAGCAAATTCTACAGATATTTGCAATTCGTCTATGTCATAATTTAACCGTTAAGATCTATCATATATAAAATGTCACAACATAAATCCGAATACTTTCAGGTACGTTTAACTACAACATAAAATTTTTGAAGCCGATAGTTTTGCAAAATTTTTATTTTTCTTTCATATAGCAGCTCAATAATTTCCCCCCTTGTATTTTAAGCCACTAATTACAGTAAGATAGATATGGAAATAACATTAAGAAAAACATTACAGGAAACAAAATTCAAAAAAGTAACAATACTTATTGTTCTTTTTTTTGGGACCGGTATAAAATAAAAGGGACGATCGATAATTTTTATCTAAACAAGGAGTAAAGCATTGCCTAAAAAACCCCTAACTATAGTTTTTTCCTGCATTCTTTTTTTTTCTATTTTTAAAATTAGATATGCTGGCTAACTAAAAACTTTGCAAAACGAAATTTGAATAATCACTCTGCTGCTTCGATTAGAAAATGAAAAGTAAAAATAAAAAATTCTCAAAATTTTCTTTCATAAATCATTTCGAAAATACTAAGTATGCTGTGTTGAAAAAAAAATATTGCAAAAAAAAGACTGCTATAAGAAAAAATTATAACGAACCTAAAAGTTTAACTAAAAAGTAGCTTTCCCTCATTCAAGGCAAATAAAATCCAAGGAATTAATGTCACAAAAGTGAAAATATACATGATAGAAATTGGCACCCATTTTTCTTGAATTATATTATATTTATTCGTCCAATAACGAAAATATTTTGGCCATTAAAGTGTCAGAGTGACAACCTCCAACACAATTTCTAAAATCTCTTAAATCGGAAAGCAAACATTTTCTCAGCCATGTCAGCTAGTTGAGACTTTTCTCACTTCCATATTTTCCTTTCTCGTGTATTTTTCAAATCCTTTAAGCAAACATTCTTTATTATTTTCAATAAAATGTATTTGGACAAGTTAGCGAAAGCAATTGCTTTAAGCTGAGACATGTATAAAGCTAATAAAAATGGAATTTCATCTATCAGCTTTTCTCTGAGATATGTCGAACATACTTTTAGATATGGAATTGAATTGTATGATTTCAATTTTGGGGGCGGGGGTATAGGGGGAGCTTAAAAACATTCAACTTTGAGCTCCATCTTTTTTAAGTTACAATATTTATGTTACAATGTCTCAAATTGTTTTAACTTCACGGGGAAGATTTATTTTTCTCACCGGCATAACAAATAGGCGAATATTGAAAACATGTAAAACTTAATGCAAGAGATTTGCAAAGGTACACGATGAAAAAAATATTACAACTCATATCATGCATTTATGTTAACGGATTTAAACACTTCCCAATAAATAAAGTTATTACTTATTTCAGTCGTATTATTTTAATAGTAGTATAATGGCATTCACTATTAGCAAAGATTCAGCGTTTTTTAAAAACTGTAGAATCATAATACGAACAATGCATCCTGGAAACGGTCTTTTTAGAACGGATTTTGTCGTTTCCCTTCGATATTTTCCCCTTACTGCCATCAAAAACCTCTTTGTTCCTCATCGCTTCTTTGGACCGTTAGGTGAATTTAAAAATAATGCAAAAATAAATAAGTATTAATAGTAAATGTATGAATTGATATTTAAAAAAACAAGGCTTTTGATATCTGTATGTTTAAATGAGGCATAGTTGACGCAAATCTAACCTGGCAACGTCGAAATACTGTGATTAGAATTTTCGTAGTTTTCACAATGCTACTAGCTTAGTTTGTCCCACCTACAGTTTGTAATTTTTTAAAGTAGCTCAATTATTTAGTGAAGACCACTAGAAGGATCAAAACTGTTCTTTTGACTTTCCACCAAAATAAGTTTTCCAAGTCAGTCATTCTTAGTGATTCTCGGGCCTGTTCACAATATCAACTTCGCAAACTTTGTCGGGTATTGTTGCAATGCCTATTTGCTAGCAAAAGGAATATTATCTTACAGCGTATCCCTGGACATTGAGGAATTCAAGGAATCAAGATTGCTAATTCACTGGTTCCTTGGCGTTACAATAAGATCTTTCTAGTATATCCGTTTGGAACAATTAAACGATTACTTGTTAAGTTTGACTGTGGGTGGGGAGCTTTTGGATTCGAATTCTAGCCTCCTTTGTGTGAATGTGTTGCTGTGCTGTAAATGGTTGCCTACCCTTTTGAAGGGTCCCTATGGTATGTGTGTACTGTTTAAGTCAGACTTCACACCAAATAACGGTACAGTTGGAAAAGGGAAGTAACGCACCCAAAATCAATAGCATAGTTGAGACAAGACAACAACAACAACAAACGACTAATCAAAATCGACCATTGCAAAGGAGTTCAAAAAGAACTTAGCTCTCAGAACAATACAAAAGTCTTGGAAAAAACCTTTCATCTTAGATTTCAAAATGGTCAAGATATAAAATGGTGGCTGAGTTTATGCTCGTCACTAGCCATAACCGTCTCCCAAAATACCTTCATCGTTTTCGACTAGTCTCGCACAATTCCTTGAGGCACTCTTTAAAAGCCGGGATGAATCATGGATGCTGATCATCTCGTCTTTTGCCCGGCCCTAACAAAACGCTCTATTGCTATATGCTATCTAAGCATTGCTGAGATGCCAGGGGCCTTTTAGATTCATGCACTATTGCTTCAGCGTATTTTTTTAAATCAGTTCTTTGTTTGTTTACTTACTCTATTTTTAGTCGGTGTATGTATTAGCAAAACTCCCGTAGTACTAAATGCCTACAGGATTTGCCTCAAAAAGAAATCCAATTGTTCGTAAGAAAGCTCTACCTTGCTGCCTGCATTGATGAGGGACCCAAACAATTCAAATGAAAATTTTGATTCATTTATTTCTGAATTTGAATATATATCGTTAGTTTTTCAGCTATTTTCTTTGTTTCGAACAACTCCGATAGATGGCAGTGTTCAGAACTTCGGGTTCATTTTTAATGTATGTTAACACCCAGAAAACGATAGGCATTTAGAATTAAGGAGGCATTGGTTTTGGTCGTAGCATTTTTTTTTTTTTTTTTCAATTTTGCCATTATAAATTAAGAAAAAAAAAATCTGTAAAAAACCTGCGGCTTTCTAAAATTCGCTGTCTTGTGGATGTGCTTTACTATTCGTAAAACCGCCTCTGAACGTAGCATCCACATCGAAGGAAAATTATTCATTGCTTTTGTAGCCGTCAGTCTAAAATCAAATTGAGAAATTGGTGTCATAAATCTCACCCAATCGATTGTTTCCTTCAACGCAAGATGTTTCAGCCAAGACGATTAATGGCCCTCGGTGATTTACGAGGCAACAAAATCTCGAGTCGCAACTCATTGTTTCTCCGTTTTGTTTGCTGGAGAAAAATCCGTCCATACGTTTAGACGCCTCGCTAATCTGAGCATCATCATATGCGGGAGAAAGAATGAGTTCGGCTAAGTGAGTGAACTCTTTTGTTCGTAGCGGTGCAAATGAGTTTACATTGTCACACATTTTCAAAACTCTTTCTGTGGTCTCGAGAGTTAATATTTCCGGAAAAGTCTTCTGGTCTTCTTCTGAGAAGGATAATTGCTTTTTGGCCAAATAATTTAAAAACAATCAATGCAGTTATTGTTTAATGGTGTATCTAATAATGAACTGATCCATTAGAACGAAAATGTCTGAAAGTTGAGCACGAGAATGAGAATAAGAATTAACTTTCATACTGCAAAACCTAACTGTTGTTTTTACAGTGTAATACTGGCAGTGGAGGTTTCAGTTTAAAACTGTAAAATGCACAGTAATAAACAGCAAAATTAGCAGTAGTATATATATATATATATATATATATATATATATATATATATATATATATATATATATATATATATATATATATATATATATATATATATATACACTGAAGTGACAAAAGTCATGGAATACCTCTTAATATCGTGTCGGCCCTCCTTTTGCCCGGCGAAGTGCAACAACTCGACGTGGCATGGACTCAACAAGTCGTTGGAAGTCTTCTGCAGGAATATTTTGAGCCATGCTGTCTCGATAGACGTCCATAATTGTGAAAGCGTTGATGGGGCAGGATTTTGGGCACGAACAGACCTCTCGATGGTGTCCCATAAATGCTCAATGGGATTCATGTCGGGCGATCTAGGTGGCCAAATCATTCGTTGGAATTGTCCAGAATTTTCTTCAAACCAATTGCGAACAGTTGTGGCCCGGTGACATGGCGCATTGTCATCCATAAAAATCCCATCGTTGTTTGGGTACATGAAGTCCATGAATGGCTGCAAGTGATCTCCAAGTAGCTGCACATAAGCATTTCCAGTCAATGTTCGGTCCAGTCGCACTAGAGGACCAAGTCCATGCCATGAAAAAACAGCCCACACCATTACGGAGCCACCACCAGCTTGAACAGTGCCTTGCTGACAGTTTGGGTCCATTGGCTTCGTGGGGTCTGCGCCACACTCGAACCCTACCATCGGCTCTTACCAGCTGAAATCGTGACTCATCGGACCAGGCCACGGTTTTCCATTCATCTAGGGACCAACCGATATGCTCACGTGCCCACGAGAGTCGCTGCAAGCGATGTCGTTCTGTCAGTAAAGGCACTCGAGTCGGTCTTCTGCTGGAATAGCCCAAGAAATCCAAATTTCTCCGCACAGTTCTAGCAGACACGTCCATTGTACGTCCCACATTGATTTCTACGGTGATTTGACGCAGTGTTGCTTGTCTGTTAGAATTTACGACTCTTTGCAGACGTCGCCGGTCTCGATCTTTAAGTGCAGGCGGTCGACCACTGCGCTGTCCATGGTGGGGTGTTATGCCTGAAATTTCATACTCTCGGCACACTCTTGACACAGTGGATCTGGGAATGTTGAATTCTCTAACGATTTCCGAAATGGCATGACCCATGCGTCTAGCTCCAACTAACATTCCGCGTTCAAAGTCTGTTAATTCACGTCGTGCGGTCATCATCACGTTAAAACCTCTTCACATGAATAACTTGAACAGAAATGAAAGCTCTGTAAAAGCACTGCGCATTTATACCTGTTCTATGCGATGCTACTGCCATCTGAAAATTTGCATATTGCTATCCCATGACTTTTGTCACTTCAGTGTATATATATATATATATATATATATATATATATATATATATATATATATATATATATATATATATATATATATATATATATATGTATATAATGTTACAAATCTTGTAAATAGTTGTTGTTTTCCCTGCCTTGCATCATTTTCACTAGTTTTGGTTTTATCTGGCGACATGTTGCAAAAGTATCACTTTTATCATTTGTATACCGGCCTTGTAACACTTTGAAGTTTTTACACTTGCCCTACATTTAATAAGCATGAAGACATTTTCGCGCTGAGCTGCAAGGTTGTAGGTTTTTCTTTTTTTATTACTAGAATTTTCTTGAATTGATTATTTAAGTTTGTGAATGAACAAACACTCCGGATTTTGCTAGAACGTTGTAGAAATTTCCTTCCGAGTATAAATAGCTGGCCTTGAACACATTGAGTGAGTTGTTTTCAGATTTGATTTCTGGTGACTCGTTTTATTCGCTTTGGGCGAATTTTTGTTTTGCTTTTGTATTTTCTTAATTACTGTTCACGTTAGACACGTGGTGCTGAGTTACTGTTGAGAATACAGTGTACTGTTTCACTACCTAATTGCTGGATGTTTAGCAATTGTTTCCTGCTCCTATTGTAAATAAGTGTACATACTTGTAAATAAATTTATAGCTAGTTATATATATATATATATATATATATATATATATATATATATATATATATATATATATATATATATATTGCTGCTAATTTTTAGTTTATTACTGTGCATTTTAATTTAAAACTAGAACTTCTGCTTCCAGTAAGGTACTGCAAAAACAAGTTTATTTTTTGCAGGGCTGTTCTATGAACTTTAATGTGGATTTTTATTAATTTTTGATTACTTCTCACTAAAAATTAAAGGCTTTCTAATTGTAACATTCAATGAGTGGAAACAATCTTTAACTAAGAATGAAGTGATGAATGACGTTATAGGCTTCATTTTTACTAGGGCACCCAGAAACTTCTTTTTCATCTTTAGTATAAATTTAACATTTTTATTTAAAAAAAAAAAACATCATTGCAGTTTTCTATTTTACCAAAAATGTATACTTGCAATAAAAGGTCAATCTGTAAATTATTCTTAAAGAAAATAATAAAATTCTTTAAACATTATTTTTTTTTAAAGATACGTGTAACTATATATGTTACACGTAGGTACACGCTCGGTTCATACGTGTAACTGTAGATGTTACACGTTTATTGAACAGAACTTAAAAAAAAAAAAGTTCTATGAAAAGAAAAATGTAAATTATCTGAACTTCGTGGTATTTACAGCAAATACCAGGTACCATGTAAATATAAGTAAACTTCTAAGTAAATTTCTTATTTGAAGCTTTTGGTTAACAGAAAGTGGTAAGATTTCAACTGGATTTTTACATTAATCTGTTCAAAACATTATTAGTAGGTGTAAATACTCCGTTTCACAGATTTTCTGACGAACAACATCGCTATATTAATTCTTGAGCATCAAAAGACCTCTGTGCCAAATTTGGCATAGATCCGACGCAACACACACATGTATTTAAATATGTATGTCTAGATTAACTTTTTTCAAATGAGATTGTAAAAATAACTTTTTTTTAAATCAAATAATTCTAAGACAAGTGCATTAGCAAAAACTTTTATTACAAACCAATTTACCTTAGAAGGTAATAACTTTTACTGTACACTGGATATTAGTTTATAAACAGGAGATAATGATGTAGCGATATTAAAAAAAGTATTCTAAAAGTTGTTAAAAAGTTCAATAAAACATACTTTACTTTCGTTACAATTATGAGAAATCATTACTCCTGCATTCAAATCATTTGCATCCAACTCTCATTATTATGTTAGTTAAAAATGTATGCATTAACTTTGAAAAGTAATTGGATTTGAATCAGAATTATCAGTCACGCGCTCAAATGCACGTAATATAAATCGTTGCACAGCTCATTAGTTTTGCATCTACAGTTAACTTTTGAAAAATGTAAACAATACAGTATGTAAAAGATCATTTTCACTTATTTTTTATCTCCCTGTTTATTTATTTGTTAGGATTTTTTAATGTATTAGCTTATTCTCTGCTAATAATAATAATTTGAAATTTTGATTAATCTTACATTTTGATTAATATTATATTTTGATTAATGTTACACTTTGATTAATATTACATTTTGATTAATATTACATTTTGATTAATATTATATTTTGATTAATGTTACACTTTGATTAATATTACATTTTGATTAATATTACATTTTGATTAATATTACATTTTGATTAATATTACATTTTGATTAATATTACATTTTGATTAATATTACATTTTGATTAACATTAAATTTTGATATAATGTTAAATGTTGATTAAAACAATTAAATTTTACCCCCCCCCCTTAGCGATTATTCCCGTGTTCTTTTGTAGCAAAAAAATATCATTAAAGATCGCTTGCCTTATTTACAGCTTTTATTCATGCGTCATTTTTCATCATTAAAACATATTATGGGCAGACAGAAAATGTAGTAACAATATTAGTGATCATGGTTAGCCAAAGTAAACTAGTTTGTTATAAAAAACGCGTAAGTGTGTAAAAGAAATACATCTAGTTAATTGTTCTTTTTACTTTAAACTTTTTTCCAATTCTACAAATAGACGGTAGACCGGGGCACGTCTAAGCGGATTTTTTTTCTGTGATTTTTCTTATGTTTATGTATTAATTGGGGAAATTTTAAACGTTATGGTCTAGTACAGTAATTAATAAAGTGAAAATTTCGCATTTAGTTTTTGCCCTATTTGTGTATTTAAGTGTTAAAAATATAATAATACTAGCAAAAATACCCAGCGTTGCCTGGGTCAGTTATAATTTATAGAAACAATTTGTACTAACCTTTGGTTTTTTTTCCTGAACTGAAAGAACGCAAAACACACCACTTTGACGATTTTTAAAATTTCACCAAATTTGCGGTAACTGTTTTGGGATACCTAGGATAATTTTTCTCCTCTCCCTACTTTAGGAAAGTACATTAAGTATTATTATGTCACTAATTTTTGTCTCAGAGAAATAGCCATCAAATGCTGAGATACTATTGCTGACCATAAAATGGCGCTAAAACTTTTTATTCTCAATGATTTCGAAATTAATAGGGAACATTTGACAATTATTTGTACAAAAACGCAAATTATTGGTAACGTAGTCTTGTTTAAGGGTTTGATTAATTTAGTATGAGGACTACCTTACGTTTTGACATAATTTTGAAAATGTTTTTATTGGATACATACGGAATCGGCCAACAAAAGAAAAAAAAACTGAACTTTGCAAATGTGGGAGTAGTATTTCGATGATTAAGATTTTGCCGCAGTCGAT
Organism: Uloborus plumipes; assembly: GCA_038373865.1. Taxonomy (NCBI): domain Eukaryota; kingdom Metazoa; phylum Arthropoda; class Arachnida; order Araneae; family Uloboridae; genus Uloborus; species Uloborus plumipes. The sequence goes on along the minus strand of JAXGGA010006018.1, from coordinate 19,648 downwards.
AAAAATCAGACAATAATCGTTTTATTTTGTTTACGTAGTGTAAGAAGTAAAGTATTATTAGGTAATCTTTGGCACAAAAACTGGCGTCAGTTGAAAAAAATCGCCGAGCATCTCAGTAATTAAAATATTGCATTTAGCATCCCAGAGACCCCCGTACCGTCCAATTTGCTTGGATTAACCGGTTATTAAAATCTTGCAACAAATTTGGCAAAAATCCTGTTCAATTGGATACTTAGTTCCTGCTCAATTGTAAATACCCCCAGAAAGTGTCAAACCAACGCAAACAAATTTAAGAAATGCCAAAAAATTGCATTTAAAGCTCCATCAAATTGGAAAATAATGAACCTAATTCATTTATTAGTTGCCAATCTCATCTAGCGATTACGTTACCGATACTCTAAAACATATTTACAAAACTCGCGAAAATAATTGTGCAGTGAACAATCTACTAAGAAAAGAGGACGAAATTCTAAAATTCAAAGTTGGAAGTACCTGGGGCGAAGCCCCCTACCTTCTAATCATAATAAAAGAATACAATTTATACTACAAAATAATATTTGCACGTTTCAAAGCACAATAAAAAACACACTGATTATGGATAAATATTCTACTTACAACTAAGACTACAAAATGTTTTAAATACAAATCATGGTAAAAGCTCGTTAGCGAGCGGGCGTGCGAGTGTTTCCAGTGATGTCTATGTAAAAGCCTGGATATTAACCATGAAGCTGAAAAAAACTTTCTTTTTGATTTGACTTGAGAATAGCCTTGAAAATTTAATGCAAAAAGCGGAAATGATACACGCAATTCTAGCTATCGACAGGGAGTTGAGATAATGCACTAAATACTGAATTAGTTTGTTGGAAGCCTTCGCGGATTTATGCGAAAAATGTACCATAAATTGGAATAAAAAAGGCGCTACCAATCGAACTTTTTCGAATATTGTTATAAATTATAGCCTATGTGTTATTCTGATGTATAAGCTACATTATGATAAAAGTTTCATTAAAATCCATTCAGTAGTTTTTGAGTGAAAGAGGAACAAACATCCATATATCCATACATCTATCCACACAAACTTTCGCATGTATAATAGTATTAAGATTAAGATTTAGGTCGTAGTCTACAGCGTTAAACTGAACCGTACACGGGGCAAGTTTACGCATCAATCGGGGTACGTTTACCCGCGTAATTAGAGGAACCATGGAGTGAGGAAACTAAAGAATTAATCAGATTAAAATGTTTTATTTCTAACGTAAAACTGAAGCGTACACGGGGCAAGTTTACGCATCAAGCGGGGTACGTTTAAGCGCGTAATTAGAGGAACCATGGAAATAAAGAATTAATCAGATTAAAATTTTTTATTTCTAACTTAACATATTTATAAAAAAAAATGGTGGGAATTAAATAAAGAACATTATAAAACCAAACAGAAAACATAGGGCTTATTGCTAAATAAGATAGGGAAAAAAGAAACCATTTAGTCATCTTCATCATCATTGTTACAGTTTTTATAAACAAAAAATAAAGTATTGCCTTTTGAACACTTGTCATAGAGCCACCATTTGAATCTAATACATTGACCCAGCCTTGTCCTTTTTTGGTAGGGGTTATACGGTTTAAAACAATGAATACACCTACATTTTTCATCTTCGTCACCAGAATCATTTTCTGTTTTGCATTTTGCAGAGTGTAAGAAATATTTTTTCTTTTGTAATTCTCAGTTTCATAATTTTTCCGAAGATGTCTTTATTCGGTTACTGTAAAAATTAGTACATTTTAAAGTAATATCTTCTTTTTATTGTGTTGCACCTCCATTTTTTTCTAATTTTTTCGCTTCTCATTTCTCTTGTTTTAATGATTCTTTAATAGGAGTTTAGTTGAGATTGAGGACTTTCTGCTTTTCTTCTCTTTTTTGATGTCAAGCAGTGGTCCTGCTTCAGGCCCGCCATTTTCCACAAGGGCTCAAAGGGTGCAAACGCAATGGAATTTATCGGAAAACAACCAAAACCACGCCCCCTTCTATGTTAATACATTAATTTCTCAAAGTCGGGGGGGGGGGGCAATCGACCCGCCCCTGACCCCCCCCCCTTAATGACGGGCCTGTCCTGCTTCTTAAAATAATTTCATCTGTTTAGGCGTCGGGTAACATAAAGCGAATGTTTTCGACACAAACAGGAGAAGAACGCTGCCAAAAAGTTTCCAGCAATTTTACGGTAAAATGTAATGGCATCCATACCGTTAATACTTTATACCGTAAAATCAAGTTTTGTTGTAAAATTCGTTGTGAGTAGTTGCGATAAAGAAGAGAAATGGTGTACAAGAAGTGGGAGTTGTCTGTTAAAGACCAATTGTTTTTAATAATTCAAAACAATGGGTGAATGCACTCATGTACGTGAGTTTGAAGCAGTATTTTTTGTGAAATCTAGCTTTTAGACATTTTCCTGCGCGTAAAAATATGATAAACATGAAGGCGATGTTTTTTGTTTGCTTCAAGGATATGAGTTTGGAGTAACAAGAACTAAATGGGACGTGTTGAAAAACGAACAGAGTATAATGACTTGAAGTAATCAGACAAGTATTTAAAACACTGATATTTCTAGTTTGGTGCCACATTATGGAGAAAAGACTTTTGAAGAATTTTATTTTCCAAGCATCAAAATGTTTGCCTGATTCTATGGGAATTTCGCGTAATATCTTCTATCAGCGAAAAAATGACACAAAATTCGAAATTTCATTCTTATCGTTAAGTTTGCGATAGATCTCTATGTTGGCGATACAACTTGGCCAATTATAATTTGGCGATATATCGCTTGCCCTTCAAACTGAGTAAAATACCCCTTTTGGCCCATGAGAATGCAACCAAAAGCAAAGTTGCGCTTCGTCTCGTACATACAATTTTTCAACCATCTCAGCCCTACCAGTTTAGAATTATGCGATATATATGCGCTTATACATACATGCAGACATCATTCTAAACTAATGATAATTAACTCGGAGACCCTCGAAAAATAGATACTTCGACTGTTCATTAGAGTGTATCATGATAAACTTTTTTTGGAAATTCACAATTTCAAGTTGATAAAAAGTTGTCACTTTATTCACATAGTTACCAAAAAATTTTATTTTGATATTGAAAAACATTTAGGTATGCCGGGATTAACTTAAAGTTACAAGTATTTTAGTCAAAATGATGATTTTTTGAAAAAATGCATAGATTATGTGTAAAGCAAAAATAATTATTTAAGTGCAAGAATGGATTACCTAAGGTACAATCTACCAATAAAAATGCATTAAAGCTAAAACTTAACTTTTAGGTCTCCCGGAATCGTTATGAAAAATCTCACATTTTTGCCAGTTCGTCGTATTTTTAAAATATTTGCCGATCCTACAGAAAAATGTCTAATATTGCATAAAAAATCACAAACATTGCAGTACAGAGCTTTGAAACAACGAGATTACTATTGTACAATTACAGCAGTAGGGTCTGATTTTAAGGTCGTATAGCTTCTCCGTGACTTTGGAGTAAGAGCGTCGTGCGTTCGTATCTGCTTCCTCTCTCATCACTTCGGTTTTGCTTACTTGGTCAGTCTGTTTTTTTGCATTTCTGGTTTGTGATGATACTGGCATGTTATGTGTTGATTTGTTCATTCATTGTCATGAGCAGAAACACTCATCCTAGATCAACAATAAACACTACGGACGTTCCAATAGTCGGCCATTTTCAAGTTTTAAGGGATTCTAGATACAGTGTTAGTGACAGTGATTCCCTTCAACAGGATTCAAGTGATGGCTCAAGTGTTTTAGTAAGTAAAGATGTTTCATTAAAGGATGAAAAAGAAATTGTTAGTATTTCGGTAGTAAAGCGATTTCTTCAATTGGATAAGCTATCGTTTTCTGTGATCGTAGAGGCATTTCTAATAGAGCAGCAGCTAATTTAGCAAATGCTCTTTTACAGTTACATAACCAAGTAATTTTTAATTCAGTTCTTCCACCATAGATATGTGTTCCTCTTTTATGCTTTTCCGAACAACTTTACCATGCACAATGTTTTTGAATACAAATTTCGTCTTTTGGACCAGCAAAATATAAAATGATTTTTTCTGAGGTAAGAGTGATTTTTTTTAATCCTCTGATGAAACATTTTTAATAGCTAAAGCACTTGAGCCACTACTTGAATCCTGTAGAATGGAATCACTGTCACTAACAGTGTAATATTCATGTTTTAAAGTAGGTGGTTTTTGTTGGTCGCAGATTTCTGTTTATCTCGAATCGTAAATCTTTTTTTCCCCTTTTTCTACGTCTTTCGAGTTTTATACTGTATCCAGGGCCGTATTTAAGAGGTGGGCTTTTAGGGTTCAAACCTCCTCCGAAACTTGAAACTTCAAGTTAATTCCGGCATATCTAAATATTTTTCAACTTCAAAATAAAATTTTTTGGGAGCGATATAAATATAGTGACAACTTTTATCAACTTGAAATTTTTAATTTCCAAAAGAAGTTTTTCGTGATACACCCTACTGTATATACCAGGGGTGGCCAACCTTTTTAGGGAGAGTGCCACTATCTGGAGAGAAAAATACTCAACATGCAATCTCTGATGACTAAAAGGGTAGGCCGAAATTACGAGTGAAATTTTTTGAGCTGTCACAATACCTCCGTCACTATGTACAAAGAAGTATGAATGTACCTAAGTCCAAAAAGTTGAACATAAATTGCAAGGAAAAGCCCCAATAGGATCAAACTTTAAGCTATTTAATTTAGTTTTATTATTCTCTAATATTCCTCTTTTTTAACTCTATTATCTTCCAAATTTTTTAACTTTTTTCCTGAAATCTCATTAATGAGAGCAAAAAAAGACAAAATATAGCCGCAAAGCAGCACAAAAAATATTTGCTTAAAATCTTTTACAGATAACGAAAGCTTGACATTTGTTTCGTACTTAATATTTCTGACTGAATGTTTAAGTAGGAAATAATCAATAGATTTTTTAAAAAGCCCACCTTCAGTTACTCTGCGGATTACTTTATTCAGCTGTTGAGTACAAGAAAAGTTTTTCCTCATTGCCGCAGCAACTTGAACTGTATAAATAGGATCTGATATTAGGAAACTGTCACGAGGAAAAAGTAATACTACAGTATTATCCAATGACGTAGCAGATTTTTCATTTAATATTTTGTTTATTGCGTCTTCATATGAGATCGAAATATACCAACTATTCATTTTAACTGCTTCAGCAAGAGTCCTCATAGAAACATCCTTACTTTGAGCTAGCGCATTCAGGATAAATGAGCCTTTCATGGTGTAGAATTTATAGGTCCCACTCTGGACTGCCTTGGCGAGCTCAGAAATTTGACGCAGTCCAGGTTCATGTCTTGGTATTGTGAGCATAGTCAGCAGAACGGCCACATAACTAAAACGTATGATCGTAAATGCTAGTACGTATGATACATACAGCATTTTTATACTAAAACGTTGAAGGCTTTGACTTTCAGTCTTAAATTGTATCATTCGAAAGAAGTTCATCAGTATTACCACTAAGGAAGAATCTGTCTTGAAGAGCTTCCACACCACAGTTGTTATAAGGAAAATTACGAAGCACAGGGACATCCAAAGAGTTCCAGAAAACGGTTGGAGAATAGAAATGACTCTTGGAAGGGCTTGAGGATACCTAGTTAGAAAAAAATGGTCTGCCGTGCAGTAGGAGTTAGAAAAATCAACAACAGTTGATCGCTCTTCACTCACTGCAAGATGTGCAACTCCAATGTCAGCCTCGTTTCTCTGCAACATTCCAATGATTCCTGTCCAGCTACCGTTATCCAGAGATCGACCCCATTCACCATCCGCACTGGTCATTAGCTTGTGTCTTGGTGAAAAAAAACGAAGCAACAACTTGAGAAATTCGGCTTCGTATCCCCCCGTGATTTGCATTCCAGAATTTGTTTGATTTACATCCAGTATGTCAGTTTTTGTTTTAATGGCTACTCGCACATATTTGTTGCACATCATCCTTTTTCACTTATAAGTAAACTGTTTTTTTTTTTTTTAATGTAAAACAGCAGTACTCTGTTATTTCTCACTTAGTGTTAACAAAACATTTCAATCTGTGAGAAAACCTGTTTACACTAAGCTTAACTGCGAAAATGTAAGCGAGGTATAACAAAAAATAAAGAAAATGGTTTATTTATATCACATCAGTATGTTGGAAGTTTCTGAGATTTTCGATCACAAAAAGCCAAGAAGTTAAAGTAAGCATCCATGATACTGAGAGTAATAACAAATGCTAACGTTTGAGATGAGTTATCAATAGTTTTTTTTAAGCATGTTAACTAGCAAACTTTACCTTTATAAACATGTGTAAACGTCATAAGCATTGCAATACGATTATTATGTGCTTTTCCCAGTACGTTCACATCATTATACATGAAATGTTTAGATGATCCTGTTTGAATAATTAAGTTCCAGGACAATGGTATTAGCAAAATTGTTCATTGCAATCAATTTCAAAGCAGCACATAAGATCATTAACTCTACTTTCAGTATCACTTAATAAAAAGGTGATAATTATGCAGTGACATAGAATAAATAGGTGCATTCTGAAAAGTTTTGAAAAACTCATTTAAATCATGCTTTGCTTTCCAATAAAACTAGAAATCTCATCATTAAAGTAGTTAAAAATGTATGCATTTACTGTTAAAAATAATTCCATTTAAGCAAAAACATTAGTCACGCACTTAAGGGAAATTAAGAGCCGTTATTTTGAAATTCAGACAAGATGTGGCAGTAGACCATTTTTGATTTTCCTCATTTTTTTATATATCAAAGTAGGTCATGAGAAGTTAACATTCTTAAATTTTTGGCCCCCCAAAAATTTTGTTCGCTCGGTAAAAAATCCCTAAATTTGATGTTATGCAGCGCTTTTTTGGTAAAATGGCTGAAAGACGCATTTCAGTGTGCTCTAGTTTTTTACAGAAACACTACTCCATGGTTATGTTTACATTTATTGATTGAACAGTGTGTAGTTATGAGGACCCCATAGTTATTTGGGTTGGGGTGTGTTGCTTTCTTTAGTTAAGAAGCCGCAAAGTATGGTTTTTAGTCCAATTTCGATTTCCCATTAGAAATTCTTCTGGAGGTCGCAGTGACCTCCTTTGACTTCCCATGGGGAGCCTCTAAAAACACCTCACAGTATTTACTTTTAAATATTTCCAGTCATTGCCAGCTAGTATTATGTAAATTCAATAATTCCCTCTAACGATATATCGTTTTTTGATGAAGCTAAAAGTTCTAAAAATTCAGACACAATTAAATGCTGTGATTCTTTTTTACTATTACTATACACTCAAAAATTACTATACACACATACATAAATTATTATCATGTATTTTAAGTTTTAGCAGATCTGACTTACATACTGGACACATTTTACTACGGGAGAACGTATTAAAATCTGCTACATTTTTTTTCCTATAAAACTAAGAAGAGACCCCTGACCGCTTTATTTTTTACGTCATTTTACACATATACAGGCATCATATAATAAAAAAAAATCGTAACTCGTAAAAAATAAATAAATAGACAATTTCAACGTTGCAGTATTGTTTCCAAGTTCTCCGAATCATCAGCAAAATTTTTCGATCATGAAATCTTTCAGGAGGTCACTGTGACCTCCCACTAGAATATATCGGAAGATACATCACCGAATTTACTTTCTCCAATATTTCGAAGCTAGTAATATGTGCATTCAATAGTTCTCTCGGGATTTCACGTTTTTTGAGTTAATTTTAATTAAAAAACTAAAAATTATAACAATTTAGACAAAATTAAGTGCTTTTAGTCTTTTTCTCTTTCCCTATACAAATTTAAATACATCATTACTATATACTTAAAGTTTCAGCAGATCTAACCTGCTTGATGGACTTATTTTACTATGAGAAAAAGCATTAAAATGAGCTACAAAAAAAAAAATAAAAAATATTTTCTTGAAAACGAGACGAGACCCCACGCAGCTTTCTTTTTTACGTTATTTTACACATCTGTAGGTTTCATAATTCATAAAAGTTATTTTTTTCAAGGTTTGCTGTTTTGAATTAAATGCGATCAAAAAACCCCAAATTTTGAAAATTTGATATCTAAGTCCTTTTCTCTTCAAAGCAATGAGATATTAAACAATTTTCGTACCACATATTCTCTTCATAGTATAAATTTTTAGTATATGTTAAAAAAATTTCGGGGGGTTGCTTTTAGGGGGAAATAACGCTGTTCAAAGTCGAGCGAAAATGGACTAAAAACCATACTTTGCGGCCCGTTAACTAAAGAAATCAACACACCCCAACCCAAATAACTATGGGGTCCTCATAACTACACACTGTACAATCAATCCATGTAAACATAACCATGGGGTGGCGTTTCTGTAAAAAACTACAGCGCACTGAAATGCGTCTTTCTGCCGTTTTACCAAAAAAGCCCTGCATAACATCAAAATTTGGGAATTTTTACCGAGCGAACAAAATTTTTTGGGGGGCTTCAAATTTCAAAATGTTTATTTCTCATGACCTACTTTGACATATAAAAAAATGAGGATAATCAAAAATGGTCACTGCCAAAATTTCCCTTTTTTGTTCGATTTTCAAAATAATGGCTCTTAACTCGAGCTCTTTTATTTCATTTTTGCATCAACAACTGACCCAAAAAGAAAAAAAAAAGCGAAAGAAAAAAAAAAAAAAAGAAAATAACATCCGAATGTAAATATATAATTTTCACTTGTTTTCCTTATTGATGCACTTGTTTCGATTTTTTAATGTCCCTGAGAAAACATAAATTTGTATCAAAACAGACGCATTTTATTGTGGACCATTCTCAGATTTATCTGAGCGCAGTCATCTCTATCTCTACTAATAATAAAGCTGAAGGTTTGTCTTTCTTTCTGTCCTTCTGTCTGTCTGTTACGCGCGTAGCGCCCAAACCGTCCGGTCGATTTTCATGCCACTTGACACAAAATTAGTTTGTAGCATGTAGTTTTGCACCTCGAAGCGATTTTTCGAAAATTCCATTTCGTTCTTTTTCTATTCGAATTCTTAGCAGAAATTCGATAAAATAGGGAAGAAATATTTCATACACATTTTCAAGTCTCATGTCATTCGAAAGCTTGAAATTTTCTGCACAAAATGAAGTTTTTTCGAAGTTTCTACGATCATCAGGAGAGCTGTAACAATTGTTTTTAGAATCCCGGAATTCAAGGCTTATCTTCAGTAAAGCAAGCCAAACGATTCTAAAATGGTTAATGAAATGAATTATTTTATCAACGGAAATCAACTTTTAATGTTGTTACCATGGTTACGTTTTTATTTCGTTTATTTGTTTCGTTCTTTTTCCATTAATAATTTTAAAAATGTATTTGTTTTTGTAGCAATCCAAACTCCAAGCCTTATTAAAATTAGTCAAATGAAATATAATAAAATCGTGATAAGATGGCACCTGTCAATCAAATGAGAAATCGAGTCCTTTCTTTAAAAAAGGTAGAGAAGGAAGAAACTGACGCGTACCATTTTTGTGAGTTTAGAGATATTTTGGCGATCTGACGAGTTGTGTAGAAGAGGGAAACATTGTTTAACTAAATGAGGTCAAAAAAGAAACAACATGATAGTAAACCATTCTAAATTTATCGTCTGGCAAAACATATTTTATTTCCTTTTTTTTATTTCAATATAAATTGCAGTAAATGGCTTGAGTGAACGAGTTTGGCTTTTAATTTATCATTTGCTGGTTGATGTTTGTCGATGTTTATTGTTTTTATTATCATGGTGAAGAATAATGCACGAAATTTCTATTATTTTGTTTTTGAAGTTAGGAAAGAAAACTTTCTTCTTCTTTTAAACTTTGGTAAGATTTCTGTGAGCAGCAAAATTGTTCTTATTTTCTCTTTTGGCTTATTTTTGTGCACCTCCCCTTGGGGTTGCATTCGAATTTCCCCAAGGGGGTTTTTACCCCTTTTATGGGGTAAATCAGTGTTAATTTCAATGCAGACAAAAGTGATATGAATTGGCGCGAGCACTTGGCGAAATATCGCCAAGCTTTTAGTCGCCAAGTGTTTGACGCCAATTTGGCGACATATCGCCAAGTTGGCGGCAAATTTGGCGAAAAAATTTATTTTTTTTATTTGGGTTCAATTTGGTGCTATTGGCGATATTTTGCGAAAAATCCACTGAATGATGTTAAAATCGGCGATATTTAGGAGATTAATCATTGAAAAACATTTTTTTGCATTGTTTTGTGGCAAACTAGGGATGTAAATGTTTGAATTGTTATCTTGCTCACTCCAAGCACTATTTTAGCACTTAAGGCATCTACTAAGAAATTTACACGTAAAAGGAAGTAGTGTGGGATCCATGCCAAATTTTTATATCATTCTTTAAAGGAGTTATAGTTGAATAACTAAAATATAGTATTTTTTCTGATATATCAATTTTTTACAAATTAATTTTTAATTTTATACCACGGGAAAAGCCGTGCGGGTACCGCTAGTTTCGTAATAAAATGCGTTTTTCTCTCCCTTCCCCCTTTTCTGTTTTGTGGCTCTAAAAGCTAGGTAAGAATGTTTTATTTCGTTGTGTTTAGGGCTAGTCTTGGCGCTGGCCCTTGATAGCTATTTGGCTGTGTTTTGATGATATTTGATCAAATGAAAAGCGATTGCAAGTTAAAAATTTAAGATTTTGTGAAGTGCTGCTTGGTGCATTTATTCGAATATGTAAATATGCCTTTGGGGATAATTTACGATTTCTTAATAACATTTTTGAAGCTTCTTAGAAGAACTTTATGATTATTTCCATTCTGCCGAAAAGGACATGGCTAGCGAATGCGTGGTGTCTCATGTTAAATGATTACCTACAAAAAAGGACAACAGAAACAGGCGATTATTAATCCAACTTTTTTGATTCGCTGCATGGTAGAATGAGGCATGGTTTAAAAAAAAAATCGCTTGTCACTAAGGGTAATGCAACTAACTGTACACAAGGGTGAATGGAGTCAATTCACCGCTAGAGGGCCGCATAGTGGATGTCACGTGTCGGCTGGGATCGCTACTCTGTTAGCATGCTTTCGTATTGAGTTTTAACTGGAGGTGGCCGATCAAAATTAGTTTGCTTTGGCTATTTACGTTATTTTTGTAATTAATAATATAGTACTTACGTTTAGTTTAATCTTTTTAATTATGATTTAGGTCAGATTGATTTAGTTTTAATCTCTTATTTAGAGTTGACTTTTAATGTTTTTTACTTCGTAATATTTGTTATTAGTTTATTTCTCTCTGAATTTTTTTTAGCATGAGCATGAGAGAAGTAATTTTAGAAAAAAAAATTGTAAGTGTCAGTTAAGAGTCTAAAAACAGCATAAAAAGTTGTTTTTAATTTATTTTTAAAAAATGTTCTTTGTAATGAATACATATTTTAAATTTCTCCTTGTATAGTAAAATGACTTTCTGCTAAAATTGAAATTGACTTTTTCTAAAATATATGCATTTCTATAAACATTATTTTGTATGTGAATACATTGTGCAAATACAATTAAAATACCCATGGTTTTGTGAGAAAAAATATAGGACGTAATGTGAAACTTCTGTTTTGCTTTCTTTCTTTTCTTTTCTTTCTTTTTTTTTCACTAATCAAATGAGCTTTATAATTTGTTTTCTTTGTCTAGTGTAGAACCATTAAATATATACTCAGTCATATATTTATGTAATATATTTTTAAGAAATTTTAACTCTGCCATTACGAAACTAAGGATATTTAGATTTTATTCATAGAAGTACCATCCAATGAAATAGTGTAAATGTTAAGTGGTATCTAAGTGATGTTTCACGCTACCAAAATTTTTAATCAAATGCATTTTATACTTAGTAATAAACTAGTACTGGATAAAACAGTAAAAGTTTTGTTAATTAATACCAATAATTTCTGATTAAATTACAACTGTACGTTTTAGCAATATATGTATATTTTTCAGCTATTTGCTTCTTGAATTCTTCGATAAAGATTTTTTTTTCAACGATATACAACAGGTTTGTGCTTTTAAAAACTTTTTATTATATGTATACAGAGAAACAGTAGAGTACATAGCGCCCTTCGGCACGGGAGGGGGGGCACACAAGTTTCGGGGCATGCAATACGGAAAAATAGCACTACACGGTTTTTTTTTTTTTTTTGATCGAAAAAAAAGAGGGGGGGGGTGAGAGGGGACATGTACAGATCTTGCGAGGGGGGCGCACCGAAGTCTATGTACGTTACTGCTGAGAAAAATGTTAGCATATTAATGGGATGAAAACATTGCTAAATAAATTTCCAGTTTCTCAACATGTAATTGCTTTACAAGAAAAAATATTTTGTTAGAGTGGTTAATAGCAAAATGAATGCTTCAAAATTAATATTCAAAATAACAATTGAAATAATTAGTTTTCTTTGAAACAGAAGATTTATATTCTTTTTTCAACTTATATTAACTAAAGTATATTTTCTCCGCAGAGCAACAGTAAGACTCAGGTCTTTTAAATATTGGCCAGAGAAATATTCATATACACTAAATAATTCATTTATGCTACATGTTTATATCTATAAATTTTAAGTAGTAAAGGAAGTAGTAAAATGAAGATTTGGCTGAAATATGCTCTTTTTAATGAAATGTAAAAGAATTATATTAATATAAAAATAATAACAAATAATAAGAGTTATAAAGACAATAAACTACGTGAACTTTTTCTTCCATATAATTTTCGAAAAATTTCTATTGTTCTGCGTTGTATATTTATGTACCTGTTAGGAAAAGTTGTACGAATTAAAAATGCTATATTGATTTTTTTTTTTTTTTTGCAAGAAGAAGAAAAGAAACTTTTGTAAACTTACATCGACATTAAAAAAAAAATAATAACAACTGTATTAATCTACAACTTATCTGTAGAGCTTCGTTGGTTGATTTGCATTAGCTGGGGATTTCATATATTTCAATGTTATGTAAAATTTATGAAAACATTTGGGTAAACAATTTAATTTTCCAAAAAAAAAAAACCAGCACTTTGACTTGATGAAGCATTTAAACACTTTAAAGCTCTCCTTTTCTTTTCTTTCTTAAAAAATAATTTTGTACAGATCGCGCCTTGTTTTATTAGTAATCTTTTGGTGAAATTTTGACACTTAAAGCATTCTTCATCGAAGTCATCTGCAAAAAACAATGTTTTTTGGCCGTAAGTTTTCTCATTTTATTTTTATGAACAAAACTTTTAAATGATCTTTATTTACATGAGGAAATATGAAAAATAACTTCTCCTTGCAATTGACTTCAGTTGCAACCTTAGTGCATCCACAAGCAACACATTTTGTTAAGAAAAAGAACGGTTCTTCAGTAATGCTTTCAACGCTTCATCCCCGTTGCTTACATCGGCTTCCTAGTTGACACGTGACCTAACGCGACCTGTGACGTTGCGTGAAGGGACTCCAGCGGGGTAAAGTTAGCTTGGCTACCCTAAGGCTCCTTCCTATAAAAGGGGAGCTGACTCATCCGCCATTTCGGTTCCAAAACGGTGGGCGTGGAACCACTGGTATCTGTACTCAAGTCGAATTGAAGAAAAGTGGAAGCTAAGCTTGAATTGTAGCTGCATAAATGATATTTGACTATTTTTGTCTATATGGCAAAAGCATTTCATAAACTCAGGCTCAAAACAAGTGCAATATGAAAATAGACCCAATTTCATGAAACATTTCCCAATAAACTGTTTTTAAATTCGAGAAATAAGTTATCTTTTTAAATTTACCTAATATGGTGCTTTATCCAACTAATCATAAGTTATTTTACGCCAGATCAACCAGATATAATATTAATGTGTTTCAAATACCTGTAACAAGGCTGGATCCAGGGACGTCATTTCAAGTTTTTCCAGGGAGGGGCAAAGGGTCCAAACACAATTCAATTTCATCGGAAAACATAAAAAACCACGCCCACTTATATGTAAATACATTGTTTTCTGAAAACCAAGGGGGGGGGGGGGCAATTGACCCCCCACCCCTGCCCCCCCCCCTAAATGACGGGCCTGGTTGGATCCAAGAATGTCTTGGAACCAAAATGTCGGACAAGTCAGCCTGTCCTCTAAAGCGCTAGGCTACCCTGCCTGTTCTCCTGGAACACTTCTATCAGGTAAGCGCTTGAAAGGGCCGCAGATGAATATATTCAAACTTTCAGACTACTGCTTCCGAAATGGATTACTGACATAGAAGAAAAGCTAGACCCAGTGTATAGAAGTGCAACAAGATTATGCAGAAATTAATATTGTTTTTTTCTGAAAATAGCTGTCTTTCACTGTTAGGCAGATAACTTTTTCATTACCCTCGTATTAAAGGGTATGTTGTTCTTATATAGAAAATGTTTTCAAGTTTCTTTTTTCTTTGGGATGGGGTAGAGTCAGTGTTGACGTTATTTTGTAATCATTTGACATATTTTAAAAAAAAGTCAAGGTACTCTTGTATTTTCGTCTTCATTTTAATAGAGTTAAAAGGGACCATGGACACTCTTTTGATGACACATTTTAAAGACTGCTGTCTGTAGTTAGGAGCTCGTTTTATTTTGTTGAATAGTTAATTCGAAAATTCTTGCACGCAACTCACACACATACACATAGTCTAAGATCCCACCGCAGTTTATCTACACTCATAGCGTACACTCATGACGTATATTTCAAATTAAAGCTGATTTTTTTTCTGAACGTGATGCACCATGTCCGCCTATATAAAAGTGCCCGAAACCTATAGGCAGCCTGGCCTAAACAGGTCACATGAATGTAGTATTTCTACACTCATAGCGTACACTCATGACTCATATATCAAATTGAAGCTAATTTTTTTCTGAACGTGGTGCACTAAGGCTGCCTAGGTTAAAGTGCCCGCAACCTCTAGGCAGCCTGGCCTGAAGTTTAGGGTCCAAAATTTCAAATGGTTATAAAAGACGGAAAAATCGGTCGATTCTTTTGCTTTTTTTACTAAAATTATTCTTAATGTGAGTACTTTTTCGAAAAAAATTGATGAACTTAAATTTCAAAAATTGCCGATAGGGGGCGCTTTAGACTTTGTAGCTAAAAACAACTACTTTTTTCCATTTTTTTCGTATTTTCGTAATTGATTCAAAAAGTTCAAACTCTAACTTAAATTTTGAGCCCAAAATATCAACTAATTTCCAGTTTTTAGCAATATTAGGACCAAACGTCAAAAAATGTGTTTTTCTACTTTTTAACTTGTCCTTTCATGTAAAAAAGATTATTAAAATCATCTGGCGATACTAATAATGTGAAAATAAAATTAAATGTACACTTTCTGAGTTGTAAAATACAAAATTTCTGGGTAAAAAAAAGTTGGAAAAAAAATTTCTTTTTTCTTTTTTTTAGTTACGAAAGGGTTCATCTGATTTTATTTTAACAATATCAGGTGATTTTAATAATTTTTTTACATGAAAGGACTAGTTGAAAAGCAGAAAAACACAATTTTTGACGTTTGGTCCGAGTATTGCTAAAAACCGGAAATTAGTTGATATTTTGGGCTCAAAATTTAAGTTAGAGTTTTAACTCTTTGAATCAATTACGAAAATATGAAAACAAACGGTAAAAAGTAGTTGTTTTTAGCTCCAAAGTCTAAAGCGCCCCTATCGGCAATTTTTGAAATTTAAGTTCATCAATTTTTTTCGAAAAAGTACTCACATTAAGAATAATTTTAGCAAAAAAAGCAAAAGAATCGACCGATTTTTCCGTCTTTTATAACCATTTGAAATTTTGGACCCTAAACTTCAGGCCAGGCTGCCTAGAGGTTGCGGGCACTTTAACATAGGCAGCCTTAGTGCACCACGTTCAGAAAAAAATTAGCTTCAATTTGATATATGAGTCATGAGTGTACGCTATGAGTGTAGAAATACTACATTCATGTGACCTGTTTAGGCCAGGCTGCCTATAGGTTTCGGGCACTTTTACATAGGCGGACATGGTGCATCACGTTCAGAAAAAAATCAGCTTTAATTTGAAATATACGTCATGAGTGTACGCTATGAGTGTAGATAAACTGCGGTGGGATCTTAGACTAACACGTCTTCCAGAGGTTGTGCTTTTGTATGATGATAGATAGAAAATTTAAATCATGCCCCCCCCCCCCCCCATCAAAAGAGAAGAAAAACAGATTGGAAAACATATATTTTTCTTTGATAAATATGTATCTAAACAACAAAACTGCCATAAACTTAGTTAATGACGACTATTTAAAACATCACATCTTCATTTGCTATATGGTTGGTTCGGGTAAGTGGGCCACCCCCCTGAAAACTGAAATGCGCACATGGTTTTTATACTTTTTTGTACTGATCATGTCAAAATTCGTCACAGTGATTGCTTTTGCATATATTTGCGTTTTATGGAACTTTTTTTGGATCATATAAATTATGTCAAAAAAAGTTCCAAAAAAAAAAAAAATTTTTTGGCGAGTTCAAGCAATATTTTTCAAAGAAGTATTTCAATGTTAGTTTTTATTATTTTTTCTATATAGATCAAGTTTTCTTTTAGAGTTTAACCTAAAGTACACATTGCAATAAGAATTTTTATGCAAAGTATTGTTAATAAGGGTTTAAAGGGGAGGGGTCCTACTTACCCCTTGGTTTTTCTCAGTTAGGGTAAGTGGGCCCCCTCACTATGGTGGAAGTGGGCCCCCTCATAATAATGATGATTTCAAAATGGAAAACAGTTTTGATGAAGTAATTTTTGCGATGAAATAAAAGATAATTATGGAGACCTAGAAGAAATTGATGGTTCAGCTACAAAAACTGCAAAAGCTGGTAACTGGTCATTTGTGAAACTTGCATCAAAGAAAACCATAAAGTATTATAAAGGTCTAATTTTAAAATATGATACAAATGAAAACAATACTGCAAAAATTTGATAGTAAGAATAGAAATAGCTAAACTTTTTATTAGTTTAATGTAGGTGATTTTAGAATTATAACTGAGGATGAAATGATAATGTTTCTTCGTCAGAAAACTTCAAATAGACACTGCCATTAAGTGTTTCCATTTTTTTCAACCAATATATTTTTTCTTATTTGACCAAAATTGATCTTAATCGACTGTATTATGTTTGTTCAATACTAATTTATATGTAAAAGCAAGAACTATGCCTAACGGCTTTTAATGAATTTCACAAACATAATTGTTTTGTATTCCGCTTTATAATTTCCTGTCATACACATTTAAATGTAAGTAGACAACTCGTTAAAGGATACATTTACAAAAAAATATATCCCACTAAAATTTTACATACTTCATCAGGTAGGACCCGGAAGCCCCTTTTGTAGCTATGCTCACTTTAAATATAAATAAATGGGGGGTGGCCCACTTACCCCTTCCTAGGGGTAAGTGGGTCCCCCACGTCATTTTTTAAAGAATACCCAAGATAAAAATATTCATAGCTTTTTTTTAGGAAATAATGCTGAACTTGTGTTTATTAATAATGTCCAAGATAAAATGTCAGCAAGTTTAAACTGTTTTGCTTTAAAACTTTTGTATAAGGCCTTAAAAACGAACTGTTCTAAAAAGGGGCCCACTCACCCTAACCAACATGAACTAACCATATAAAAGAGTAAAATTTGCAGTTTTAAACACAAATACAATGAAGATTAATGCTGAAATCAAAATTTACATTAGGGGTCAATCCATGTCAAATCACCCAGGAAAACGGGATTTTGTAACCCATGTCCTCGGATTTTGATAAAATTTGGTGTATTTAATATTTTTATGGTGGTAAGTAACCATATGAATTCTTTTGCCCATATATGATTTGGTTTTCGTTTTACAGGCCGTCAAACTTTTCAAAAAATTGCATTTTCTGTCAACCGCTAAGCCTAATCTGCATGTATACATATCTCTTCAGTAAATTGTGACGGGTGCAGAAATCTTTCAATATTTCCAAAAATTCTCAGATATGTTGCTGAAAGTATGAGGATTTAATAAAAAAATACTTGAAATTTATATAATATAATTTTGTTTGAATAAAATTTGAATAAACTACGACAACCATTTTTTTTCTTGTGCAAAACATGAGTTTACTTAAGTGGCATTTCACGAAAAGGCGGAGGTCCTATTCAATAATGGAAGCATTCGAAATGAGCCTGAAGGTGTGTTCTATCATTGCAAAGAATAAAATTAGTGGTTTTTTTCGTTTTCTCGCTGCTGTTGCACAATATACACATTTCAGTATCAAAATTTTTGAAAAAAAATTCTAGTCATTTTACTAACCTAAATTTCACTGAAAAGCAAACATACCTTTATTTTTCAGTGTATTTACATCCCTATTATGCTACTTAAAAATCATCTTAATCCCTTATTAAGCAGAAAGAAAAGTGAGAAATAATTTATGACTCCCAAATTCAGTTGTTAAGTTCAGCAAAATATCAGATGTAGAAAAAAAGATGTGCAAAACATGAATTCACTTTAGTAGCTTTTTATGAAGAGGCGGAGGTCATATTCAATATCAGAAGCATTCGAAATAAACCTAAAGGTGTGTTCTATCATTGCAAAGAACAAAATTAGTGGCTTTTTTCGGGGTTTTTTTTGCTATTGCACAATGTATACATTTCTGTACCAACATTTTTGAAAAAGTTCTAGTCATTTTCCTAACTTAATTTTCAATATTTTTTGTGTAAAAGAAGCATAGCTCATGCTTTTGTAGCATAAAAACGTATTATATTTATTTTTAATGATTTATAATTGTATTGAATGTGCGAAGAAGAGATAGGATAGCACAATCTTTGAAGAAAAAATAACAATGAAAAATATGAGTTCCCGAATTTTTTCGGATTTTTTGTCTTTGAAGTGTTTTTGTGATCCTGTTTTCAGCAAATTTAAGGAATATACTGTTTGATATTTTAACGCTCGACCTTCCTTGCATTTCCGACGTCGGACAGTACTTGTTGAAGTCACGTTATCATGAAATATTCGGAATACTTATTTTGTACATATTCAATCTCCTTTTGAAGAGAATAGTAACATCTTTCAGAATTTTATGTTACGGACCGTTTGACGTAGTTATTTCATCTAACATCTTACCATTTCTTGGTTATAGTAAAGATAATAGTCCTTTCTTATGTAAAAGACAGTCTTGCTTCAAGTCCAGCATAGTCACTTACTTGAAAATTTTCAATTTTTTTCTTTTAAACTCCAATAGCAAGTGTCGAAAGCTGTATTTGCTCTTAACTGGATGCTGAAATTTCTAGTTTATTTTTATTGAATTATGTCTGTCCGGGGCTCTAGCTTTTCAATTATCTCCTATTATTATTTATCAGCGCAAACCAACCTTCCTGATAAGCGAATCCTATGAAAAACAAACAAACGAAAATAGAAAACCCACCTACATTCTTTATCCCTCTTATCACTATGACCCATATTTTGATAAAATAAGAAGAGACATGATACATGCGCAAATGCAAGGAAGGTTGAGCGTTAAAAAATCAAACAGTATATTCCTTAAATTTGCTGAAAACAGGATCACACAAACACTTCAAAGACAAACAATCCGAAAAAATTCGGGAACTCATATTTTTCATTGTTATTTTTTCTTCAAAGATTGTGCTATCCTATCTCTTCTT
>JAXGGA010006017.1:0-73181 GCA_038373865.1 Uloborus plumipes | reverse complement strand
GTCGTACATGCATAACATTTAGTAAGAAAACATATTAGGCATCTTTTAAAAAAAACAATTCTAAAAACTAAAAAGAGCAAATAGTCTTAATGTTGAAATAGTGTCTTCAAATTGCCGAATAGTTAGCAAAATATGCCGAATACGGAAATTATTGAGAGGTCACAGCGACCTCCCATCGGGGCGTTCCTACAAGCTCCGTTAACGTTTGTCATTGGTTTAAAGTTTTTAAAATAAGCTTCGTCAAATAAACAACAAAATAGTATACAATTTAAGTTTTTATTACATATTAACATGAAGAAAATGTAATTTTCAGCTTGAGTTGTTAAATCTTTGTTTTGACATCTTTTTTCTAGTACATTTTTTGAAAAGATCCATAATAGTGGATTGCTTGTTCAAGGTCTTTTGGTAGATATTTTCGCTTGGAGTAGAAAATAGAAAAAAAAAGCTGTTTAGACTTCCAACTCTCGTTTTCCTTCCCACACACTATGGGGGGTCTTTGCCACTTCTTATCCTGATCCTAATGACCCATTATAGGAAAGACCTTAAGGGAAAAACGAAGACGGGACAGAGAAAAGTCCATGCGGATAGCCACTTCCTTTATCACAGCTCACATTACAACGTAGATCTTACAAGCAATTGAACCACATCTGTTTTTTGTTCATCAGCAGGACTGAAAATAGCCCTCCGACTTTAGCTGATAACGATGTTGTACAAAGTAGAAGTGCTTCTTTCTCAGAATGCACCATTTCTGGCATTGATTTTTATTGCTCCCCTGTCTAAGTCGGAAGATTCCCCAGACAGTTTTATTGAACTTATTGCTTAGAGCCAGGGCCGTCGGCAAGGGGGGGTGTGGGGGGGTGCTACACCCCCCCACTTTTCTGAAGAAAGGGGCCGCCGATTTAATTTCATTATTAAAATGAAATTTTAGAAACATATTTCATGACTTTAAATGAAATTTAAAAGAGAAGCGGAATAAATTAAACATTATTAAGAATATAAGTAAACCTGAATTTTTAAAAAGGTCCTGTATTTTCCGCGGCATTAATTATTACTTATCAAAAATAAATCATTGGGGCCGCGAAAAATAGTTGAGATTCCTTCACAGCAATATTCGTTGCGAAAAATACGAAATTTTCTCGTTCATGGGGTCATGTAAACGGAAACTATAGGTCGCCCTGCCCAGTTTGGAAAAAAAAAAGTACTGTATAAACATGTGCGAAAGCTTTAAAAGGTACGCGAACCTCTGTAACTAAAATTAGTTTAATTAATAAAACATAAATCAAATTATCTGTACATAATTCAACAAGATCGATGCAATATTAAAAAAAAAAAAAGAATATATGCAGAGGGACGCCAAATTTTATATTTTAAATAAATTAAATTAAATGATCAATGCAATAATTAAAAGGGAAAAAAAAGATATCATGCAGGGGCCGCTAAATTTTATATTTTAAATAAATTTAGATTAAAGAAAATTACACAAAATACCATTATAGAAAGATAGTGCAATGTTTACACTGAAGATAATTAAAAAGAAAATTTATCACTTTTCACTTTGTGTTGGGACCGAACGAATTTTTTTATGTAGTAAATTTGAAGAAATAATAATAATAATAAAAGTTTATTATACTGAAATAAAAAAGGGGGGGGGGATTAAATGCGGTTGCCCTCTCTGCGGCACATTGAAGGCCTCTTCAACCTCCTCAGACCATCAAAATGAAAATCGCATTCATTGGTGAATATTGTGCACACGGTTTAAGTTACTGTGATACTTCAGATTTTTTTTCTAAATCACATCGCTGTCAAACGACGTCAAATCGACGCAGTCAAATGTTCTCTATCTTAAGCTGATACGACTCCAGACAGCTCACATACAAACAGACTTTCTATTAAGGTAAGATATGTAGATGAAGGAGGTCTAGCAAAAGAATGTTTACTAATTCTGTGTGCAGCTAAAGATAAGTCGGGATTGGGTTTGGCTACCACAATTGCCGAGACAATCCGAAACAATGAACTAGAATTGAAAAACGTCATTTTTCAATCGTGGGATTATGCGTCATCTGTGCCAGGAAAATTCAATGGCGTTCAGCAGAAGTTATCAGAAATCGCAAATAAAACGATTCCATACATGCCTTGTCAGGCCCACAGGCTAAATACATTTATTGAACATGCATGCAATTCTAGTGTGATTGTATCTGACTTCTTTAGTACCTTAGAGGAACTGTATGTATTTTTTTCGTCAAGTACTAAACGGCATGGTTTTCTAACAGAGTCTACGGAAAGTCGGGAATACGTTGTAGCTCACAAATTTGTCAAAAACTAGATGGACTGCTCGTGCAGAATCTGTAAGCAGGGGTGCCCACAGGGGGAGATTATGGCGCAGGTTGCGCCATCAAAATTTTTGGGGGGGGGGGGGGGATTTTTTTTAAACTAATTTATTTATATAAATCATTTATGAATTATTTTTTTTAATTTCTTTTATTTACGAACTTTTTTTAAATAAAAATTATTCAAAAATTTATTTTTTTAATTTTAATTACTTCTATATTATTATTATTTTATTTATTTATTGTGTGTGTGTGTGCTTGTAATGTCTGGAAGAGGAAAAAAGCGATTCTATTCTGCACTAATTAGTATTTAAAAAAATATAATTATGTATAACAAAGAAAGTTTTATTTAAAAAATAAATAAAATATCTTAAAAAATAAACAACTAATATTTAAAAAATAAATAAATGATGTTTAAAAAAATAAATAAAATAAAAAAGAGGAATAAAAATAAAGAGCACAATGGGGTTATGAAACATTTTGGGGGGGAATTTGCGCCATTGAGCTTGGGGGGGATGGGCACCCCTGTCTGTAAGAGCTGTCAAACATCATTTCATGGGCTACATTGAAGCACAGGCGCCGTCAATTTTAAATTGTTTTTTTACCAATAAAATTTGTGTAATGTATTTTTAAAAAACTAAGGGGTAGATTAAAAATTTTGTCTCTTTTCAATAGTTTTTTTTTCTTTTTGTTACTTTTTGTTGAATAAACTGGATTTTCAACTTGCAATTTAAAAAAAGAAAAAAGGAAGAGGAAAAAAAGAAAAATGCTCATATTTATCGGGAAATTTTTTTAAAATGGTAATTAATTGTATCTGCATGTCCAGAACATTTTTGGGCAGTTGAACTTTATCTGCGTTTCCCACAAAACTTAATAGCATGAATGCTCAAGGGACAATTACCGCAAAACACGGGAAGAAGAAAAAGGTACCTCATGAATCGTTTAGAATATGCCCGGAACAGAGCAGATTGCCAAAGGGTTACTTGCCAAACTTTATGCTTATTATTGTTATTTATTGTTTATTAATATTTTTGATATTTAACATTTATATAGTGTTTGTATAAATAGTTCTGCATACAGTGAACTCTCACTTATGAGCCGGCCCAAGGGACCAACATAAAAAGGCGCATAAGTGAGGGAGACCTATAAGTGAACAAGCTTATTTAAAGGAATAAAACATAACATAGGTTCCAATGAGAGAATGAATAAGAATGTTTTTATAGACAAGGGACATATTACTGTGGTTTGGCAATTATTGTAACGTAACTGCAATGATAAAGAGAAAACAAAATTTGTAGCATACCTAACTACAAACTATTCCCTTTAAAACGATCCAATTGTCTCTCTCCGAACTCTAGTTCATGCGGAAAAAACGCCTTCCGTGAGCAATAAAGGCGAAAGATTGAAGAGGAAAGTGAAGAAAAATGCTTATTTTTTAAGGAAAATAAATATTTTTTTTACATTTACGGAAAATTAGGCGCATAAAAGAAATATTTATCTTTCGAGTGACGCATAAACGAATGATACTATCATTATTTTGCTATGGAGTGTGCTGGGACCATTAAAAATTGTCGTATAAGTGAAAAAGGCGCATAAATGAGGCTGCGTATAAGTGAGAGTTCACTGTGTTAATTTAAAGTTTTAAGCATGTGCTCAAAAACTCGAAAGCTGTTTGTAGCCACTCAGGCATGTCATTTTGAATTTTTCCATGTGTGTGGGAGTAGGGGGTGTACTAAATGCTAATTTTATAGGAAAAAAATCAAAAAACATCTTTGTAAAAAATATTAGATTTCAAAGTTCGAGGGAAGAGGGAAGCTATCTCCCTCACCCCCCATATGATGAGCCCAGGGCCGCCAAATTCTCAACACCCCCCCCCAGATATTTCAGCTAGCGACGGTCCTGCTTAGAGCCCTTCCGCATCTGACATCTTGGACTGGAACTGGAAACCATGACCTTGCTGGAAATCAATGCTTTTTTACAACCATTAATGGTGGACAAGGGCGGACAAAGGATAAAGGTTGGGGAGCGCTTGGGGTAATTGTCAGGATGATAATTAGGCTCCGGCGCCGTGTTCAGCGTCCATAGAAAATGTTTCATTTTAGCTCTTTGACACTTTCACACGACGAGGAGATGAGGGTATTAGCTTTACTAAAATTTTCCTCAAATGCGTTTTTGAAGATTGTATTTAAAGTTAGTATACAACAATTATTTGGATGCACTTCAAAATGTAAGTAAAATAATGATTAATACATATATATTTATATATAAATATATTGATTTACTGCAATTATTTGTTGTAATTATTTATTTGTGCTATCTTGTTAACAGAATGCTATGTTAAGATTTGCTGGCTATCTTTTTTCTTTCTTTTTTTTTTGGTGCTGTCACTAATCCTTCACAAAATAAGTAAATAAATAAATAAAAATTACAATTATTTTATTTTTATTTATGATTTTATTGATGAGTGTTACAAAAAAAACTGTTCGGTTTAAAAATTCAAAATTTCAAATTAATAAAAAGTTGCCCAACAGACACATACCACAAAAAATTTTCGATTCAAATTTTAAAATTTGTTTCTTTGCTTCTATGCAATTCTGCATAATATTCAAAAGCAAAGATCTTTTAAAGTTAAATCTTCCGTCGCGAACAAATTATTTACTGTCACTACACCATTTGACGCTATTACTGCTAATTCTTCTCCCCCGTTCATTTTTCGAAATTGAAACTTAAAAAATGCTGTTGAATTCCTGATTCAGTTGACGGCTCTTCCCCGGAAATATTCGAAATTGTAGCTCTAAAAACGCTGTTTTGGAAGATCTTTGGTGATGTTAGTAGAGAAAAAGTTCGTGGTCCACATTCGAAATTTTTTTGAATTTGTAGTCTCAAAACTGTCTTATAGGCGATTTGTTAGTAATATGGGAAACGGATTTCGATGAAAATCCTGAATTTTGATGAAATTATAAATAACTTAGCAAGGAAAAGGGAAAAGTATACTTTTGAAATCCCTCCTTATTGTTAAATGTGCTGACCCTTTTATCCGCCTCCAATTTCTAAAAATCATTAACATTGTAAATAACTGTAGTACTTGTTCACACATTAAGCTGCTTTTTAACTATATTTCTTCTGTAACTAATTTATCACTGATCGTTTTCACTACATTATTATTTATTAAATTTTTACATTAAAATAATAATTAACCACTATAAGAGTTAGTAACACGTTTTTCTCCTTATTTACCCAATACGATTTGCCTATAGAGGTTATTAGAATAAAGAGATTCATCTTTTTTTTTTCTTCTTGGTAATTTCAGTTGTTATTTCACGTTTCGAGATCCAAAATTTCTATGCAATACTTTTAGTACTTTTAAAGTCTCACTGAGTTTAATGTGTGCCTGTGTGCTGATGTGAATAGCGTAATAAATAGGAACTATTTATCAAAGATATTAACACGGATATTATGAGATAACTGGAATATGTTTGATCAAGAGAAATAAATTATTGGAGTTTCCTTTCTCGTTCCATGTCATAGTGTCAAAATTAGATTCTCCAATTTAAGTTAAATCCCCATTAGCTTTTCCATAAATTGCTCAAACTGTGGAATTATATTTTTTTCAATGGTAGACATACTGCTCGTCGATAACAATATTGATCATTCTTAGGTCAAAGCTTGGTTTTTTTTTTTTTTGTCGAACAATGTTTAAGATGTGCCACGATTTCCAGTGAGCTACAAGATGACTAGTAGAGGTTTTACAGGCTTGCCGGCCCGTCGCAATGCATTTTTGAGGGCCTCTTTTTGTCTATCACAGGACAATGTAAAACATTTTTCTAATGGATATTTTAATCCCTTTGGAGCTACTACGATCATAGGGGCTCCAAGCACTTGCGACATTTGTGTCATGGTAAATCCGCCATTGAAGATGACTCAGCGTGTGAGTTCCAAAATTAGAAGCAGTTTCACTTACTAGAATTACTCGAATTATAATTTACTATTAACTTAGAAGGAGAGATAAGGGAATGCATAGGCTCTCCTTTGTAAAAGATTAGCGATCAATAATTAAAAAAAAAAAAGACAGTGAAAAACTACAAAAAGTAAACAGTTGAAATAGGTGCTGAATACTTGCTAATAATGAGCTTAATAAACTTTCATATATTCAATTATTTTTAATAAGCGTAATAAAAATTAAGTTTTGCTTTCGAAATTCATTTTTGGAAAAGATATGTTGACTTGATAACATGTCACCTAGAGAAATTGCGAGAAAACTGTAGTGTACGAGCTGATTTATCCATCTTTAAACGCTAACAGTAAAACAATTTGTCAGTTTTATACATGATACAAGTAAGTTAGCAATTTATATTAATGTCGCTTAATAAAATTTAGAAAAAAATGTTTTACAATTCCTTGATCGATTTTATTATTCAAGAAAAGCAAAAATTAATTATTTTAAACATAATTTTTTTTAATAATGCTATTTATTGATTTTGAAAAATATTAACTTAATATTGAAATTCATTTTTAGATTATTTATTTTTGATAATTAGTTAATTTGTTCATGCAATTAATTATTCAGTTTAGTGTATAAATTATGACATAATTTTAATGATTAATGCTTCTTGAAATTAATTAATTTATTAATTAATGATGAATGTAATTTTTTTATTAATATAATTGGAGAGGCGCCGGTTTTCTCGGGATGCCCGCGCCGAATTTCATTCCCAGTCCGACCCTGTTGATTAAACAGTAAAAACCACAGTCGATCTTTTGCGGCTAGATGTCCGGCGGACCACTGATTATTTTGTTCTAGTGGTCCGAGGCGGGTTTCACTGGTCTGGGACTAGTGGACCAGCAATAATTTCGAACCCTGCATTTAGTAACAGGGTGCGTAGACTTCAGCAAAAAAATACAAAGAGTTGAGATAATATCCAAGGAGCATGAAAAATATTATCGTGAGACTTAACACACAGCTTGTGTGCTAGCAATTCACATTTTATTCACTTTGAATACAGATAAATTAATCTGCTTTTTCTTTTAAAATGATACACTAAAAGTAATCTACTTTGTCATGTATAACAAGTCAATTGTATTACATGTCCAATTTTTTCACATCTAATAAAAGATCGAAAACAATTCTAACATGTTTTATTCTAACAATTGCAATTAACTATACGGGGCCCCTAACAGCTGTTCCTTAGTTTTGCAATCAAAATGTAATGCTTTCTTTTTTCTAACAATTTCAAATATAATTGAAGTGACGCCAGTTTTGATTCGTGAAGGACTACTGAGAAAATTCAAGGAGTTCCAAGTAGCTTGGAAACAACTTTTGTTTTACAAGTAGTTTCTCAGGATACTAAAAGTCTGTACACACCCTGATTAGTAATAACATTAAAAAAAAGCTTTCAGTAATAGACATGAACATGTGACCATATAGTTAAACCACTTCATTTTATTAAACACCATACAAGAACTCTTTTAAAACCTTTACAACTTGGATGATTCATTTGAGTGATTTCAGAATTGAACGAACTGCTCAGGTGGTTTACTTCCAACGCCAAGGATGGAGAATATTTTTCTAACACTGGACAAAAGATCTTGCAATCTTAGAATTTAACATAGTGCATAACTTGAAAAAAATAAATAAATTGGCTTTTGGAAGAAATAAAAACAATTTTATTTAAACTTTAAAAAAATCTTTTTTTTTATTTAAAAAAAATCATGATTCTTTTTACACCCTGGATTTTAGAAATGGTGCTCCCCAATTTCTTTCAGTTTTGGACAGTTTTACAGCCATTATTTTTATTTGGAAGGGAGGGGGCATTATATTAACCATTAACATTCTGTTACAGGGTAAGAGAAGTAAAAATTTCGAAAGCCATCAGATTCACTGCATTCTGTGCACAGTGAAATGCAAAACTTTTGATGGGTTGATCTTATAATTGAATTTGCCCTTTTCTTTTCTCTCTCCCTTGTTTAATTTTACATTTCTATTTTTTGAGATTCCAATTCAAACTTCCTTACCAGCAGCAGATTGTGAAAAACTTAACAGTATTTATTGAAGATGTGTTTCAAATATAAAAAGCTTTAAAGACAATTCAAAAAGTCTTACCATAACTGAAGCTTTATACGTTTTCCATCCAGGAGAATTGTGGTTGTTTTATAAGCAACACCTGAAAATTTTTGAAAAACATTTACTAAGGGAACAATATGAATTTTAAAAAAAGTATTGTATTACATCCAACAAATTTAAAACATATCATCATTATCAATAATAAGTCTATAGCTCAACTAGTCTTCTTCCAATAGTGGATCCTCTTCAAAGAAGACTTATTTTTGACGCTTTTGTTTTCCATGGAATTTTATACAAACTTTTAAAAATGACAAATTTATAAAAGTAGAACCGTTTTAAGGAGGTAAGGAGGTTCAATGGTATATACTTGAGAAAGTTACTAACCAGAAGAGCCGCAAAACGGCGACTCCTGAGAGCCGTCTTCAAGTCCGCTGAGGATTTCTTGTTTTCCCACATCGCTGTCTCCAACAAGCAGAAACTTCAAAAGGTAGTCGTATGACTTAGGATGATTCCTATTCACAGAGGCTGATCTGCTCATGAGTTCTACCAAGATGAGACCGGGGCTAATTTATGTTTTATACTGCACAACTTTATGCCACATCGTCCTTGCTTCTTCTACCTAAAAGCTGCAAAAAAAAAAAAAAAATCATTTGAAAGGGAAATGTTACATTGTAAAATTACATGATAAATAAATAATCATATTAAGTAAAAGGTCAAACATATGTAACAATAAAGTACATAACAACGAATAACTTATGAGTAATGTTAACACATAAAATTTACAAAAAGCAGTTTCTGTCAATTATTTGGAATGCATTTCAAAACACATCTGGAATGCCAAACAAAACATATTTGTTAATTCACACGTGCATAAACGCACATTCACATGTGCATAAAATTTCTTTTACAAATGTTTTGTTTCTACTAAATTGCAATCCAGTTTACTTCAAACTGCCAAACTTTAAATTTTTTTAAATATTTTTTTCATATAAATCAAACAGGTGTTTTTTTTTTTTTTTTTTTTTTTTTAATTATCATTTTGTTTGTCAAGCAAAATCTATTTATGACCTATAGAACGTATCTACAGACCTTTGTGTTTTGTATTCGAAGACATTTAAGACATGTGCAATGCTCCAAAATTCATTTTATAAATTAAACTTACTTAAGAGCAACATGAATCCTACAAATCTTGTACATCACTAATAACAATACATTTCTATAAATAGATTACTGTCCTAGATATCTAATTCAATCATTTATAAAAATGACATTTTATAGTTATTCTTCAAATTTAGAATAAATGTTTAAAATTATGCATGGACGAAGAATTCCTTAGTGTTTTTAAAGCATTCATAACTTTTTAATAGTATCAAAAATCTCCACTTTATAAATGGTAAAAGGTAGCTATTGCCCTTGTCCTTTCTACGTTGTAAATTCAGGAATATTTGTGTGTAACTATTTTTTCCATATCACATGTTGTGAGTTAAATTCACTTTTGGCCAGGAACAGTTCAATGTGATATCCAAGATGAATATTCATAGACTGATAATATGAAACCTTTAAATCATGTTCCAATTTATTTTGAATCATTTGAAAACTAAGATTATTATTATTATTTTTTTTAATTCAGAGGAATATTCCTTGAGTAATAAAGCTTTGAGCTATCGAGAGTTGACTACATTTTCAACTAATAGACTATTTTACGAAGGAAAAGCAATGAACCAATTTGAAATTGGTATTTACAAACACCAAACAAGATAAAAGCTTTCAGTTTAGTAATACTACTTCGAACACACCTGCTCTCCTCCTTCTCCTGTGATAAATATATTTATAATTCTACCTGCAATAATTTGTTTTCTTATTACAGCTGAAAGTTAAACAAACCAGCTTTTTGGAGAATGCATTACAGGCTCATTGAATATACCTAAAAGTTTATTGTTCAATGTCATCTTTCATCTCTTCAACTTTACCCCAGTACTGAACAATAGCTCATGATTATTCTACCTAATTTACACATATTCAATAATTAATTCATTTTTAATGGGATGAATGCGTTTTGAATAAGACTTGTCTGATCACACTGCCTGATGTTATGTTTTGCTAACTTTTCTACCCTTTCTACTTTTTGACAAGAAAATCTTGTAAAGGAATAGAAAAATAATTGCTTTATTTAAAGTTGTTCGAAATTTCGGATTCTTATTTCTTTTTGAGGGATTAGAAAATATCTTTCAAAGAATTCAGTTGAGATTTCAGAAGTTTTGAATGCCAGATAGATGAACAATTACAACTTTCAATAATTATGTTACACTTGGGTTTTCCAGCAAAACGCCTGCAAAATATTAGGAACTAGCAAACGGTTTGTTTGTTGCAAGCATAAATACTTCTGCTCCCGAGGTAATATCAACACAAAACAGGTTAAGCACTATTTGATAAATTATTTTAAATTTTAAAAGTTCAATGTTAAAAGTCAACATAAAAGTTTCCAATTTTGTGACAATGTAGCATGCTAAGTTTTCTCAAATAACTTCAAATGCCAGCAAAATGCAGAAACGCAATCACCTAATTATTAATGAACCCAATGACAAGAAAATAAACATCCGAAACAATTGACTGAAACAACTCAAAAGCCAAAATTTAAAATAGCATAGCTCAATGTAAATATTTTAAATTTAAGCTTTCTGCACCTGAATTGATAAAGAGCTTGGCGTAAGTAGTATCATGTCAATTTAAAACGATTATCTGCTAATTTACGAAGTTAAATATTTAAACGAATATGCAAAACGCTGAAGGTTTTGAGCTAAAAACTAAACATACTTCTAAAATTAGCACAAAAGAACTTACTTTTTGGTCAAAACCTTTTTAAACAGTGAAAAAGAAATAAAGATAACAATCAAGATTTGATGTGTAATTTAAACTCTTTAAGCCTATCAAACTGTCACATAATAAATTGAAGAAAGTTTGATATTTCCTTTTTTGAATAACAAAGTCCTTAAAAATTCAAGTATTCATTTGTCGTTAATAACTAAAAAACGTAAAAATAACAAGACTTATTGCATATGACTAGTTACAGCACAATAACCATACGCTACACGCATACAGACATTTGCTTGTGTCCTTATTTTGTTGATTACAAAGTTTTGTTGCCATTCAGAACTGATAAAAATATTTACTTTCTTTTTAAAAAACACAAATAAATAATTCTATGGATCATACCAAAGAAGTTAAACGCCTTAATAGGAAGGGGAAAAAATATGTCGTATCTGGAGCAAATATAATCATATACAATGATATTTTCATAATGGACATTCAGAGAATCAATGATTTATTTTCCCTCCACGGTTGGCATCTTAAAACTGTTGCTGTTAGTTGGAAAACGAAAAGTTTGTAATTATATTGTTGTAATTAATAATGGAAGTTCAAAAGCATTCTGTGCACACTCTTGTATTTCGTTCTTTGAAAAGAACGCACGATATGTTTCTTGTTGATCAAGCAAATCTCCCTCCACAGAATGAAGACAGCGACAAGATTAAAATGATGGTGAAAGCAAGAGATGAATACGGACCGGTGATGCATCTTGTAAAAAATAAACAAGATCATGATGATCACAATGGTGGATCGCATTTCAATGATTCTAAAACTGACGAAAACACAAACGATAGGTTTGAACACAGATCTACTCTCAGCGAATTCGAAGGAAGAGAATTGTATGAAACTGATGCACCTCCTCCTGGGACGGAAGATATCTATCAAATTCCTACCCCAGCTGCACCCTCTCAAGCCGTAGTTCTTGCTGGAGCTCAACAGCAGTCTCTGACCGCCAGAAGAACACCATCCATTCCAAAGCCCCAGTGGCATCCTCCCTGGAAGTTGTACAGGGTTGTCAGTGGGCATTTGGGCTGGGTAAGATGCGTTGCTGTTGAACCCGGTAATGAATGGTTTGCTACAGGATCAAATGATCGTATCATAAAAATCTGGGATTTGGCAAGTGGCAAGTTGAAACTTTCGTTAACTGGACATATAAGTGCTGTTAGAGGACTTGCTATCAGTGCTAGGCAACCATATTTATTTTCTTGTGGAGAAGATAAACAGGTGAAATGTTGGGATTTGGAATACAACAAAGTGATTCGACAATATCATGGACATTTGAGTGGTGTATATGCCATTGCTCTTCATCCAACCATAGATATTCTCGTGACGGGTGGCCGAGATTCTTGTGCCAGAGTTTGGGATATGAGAACAAAAGCAAATATACATTCACTTGCAGGACATACAAATACTGTTGCAAGTGTCCAATGTCAAGCTATTGAACCTCAAGTTATGACTGGTAGTCATGACTGCACTGTTAGATTGTGGGATTTAGTGGCAGGCAAAACACGTGTCACTCTAACTCATCACAAGAAGAGTATTCGAGCCTTATTAATTCATCCGAAGTTACACATGTTTGCATCAGGTGCACCTGATAATATTAAACAATGGAAATGCCCTGACGGAAATTTCATACAAAATTTGACTGGTCATAATGCCATAGTCAACTGCCTTGGTATGAATGCTGATAATGTGTTAGTTTCTGGAGGCGATAACGGTACTTTGTATTTTTGGGATTGGAAAACTGGTTACAATTTTCAGAGACTACAAGCTCCTGTGCAGCCGGGCTCCATTGACAGTGAGGCTGGTATATTTGCTTGCACTTTCGATCAAAGCGGTAGTCGTTTATTGTCAGCTGAAGCAGATAAAACTGTTAAAATTTTTAAGGAAGATGAAAATGCTTCCGAAGAAACGCATCCAATCAATTGGAAGCCTGAAATACTGAAAAGAAAACGCTTTTAATTTTTTCTTCAAAATTTTTATAATTCATTTTTTATAATGTGTTGAAAAAGAAAATAATAAAACATTTAGTAATGTATTTTGAAAGTTTTATTTTGCTGTGAGATACATTTCCTTTATCTTCATTTATATTTGGTAGTATTCTTGCAGAATCAAGTTTATTAGTTCAAGCTTCAATTTTTTCAATTTGACTTATTCTTAAAATTGCTTTCCCATTCCAATTTAATGCTGTAGAAATCTAGAAAAGCAAAATAACAAAAAGAACATTAGCTTATTTTGAAAATATTTCGACACATTTTCAATGTTATTACTGCATTAAGACTAATTAAAATGTAAACTTCATATTAAAGTCAGCTTATCATTCTTTTTTTTTTTTTTCAGATTTTAAAAGTCATTTGTTAAAGTATTAATTTGTGCAAAAGTAATTGAATTAAATAATCAGTAGAGGTGCACCAAATTTCTTTTACTGAATTACTGGATATTCAGTTAAAATTCGAGCTGAACATTTGGTTGAATGCTGAAAATTAGGCTAAAATGTTTAACTGCAGTATGCTAATTTAAAGTGGAAAATGTTTGTCTATTTTATGAAATCTAAAGTCATCTCTATTTAATATCGTAAATTTATCTAAATTAAGTACAATTATTAATTTAAAATAAATTAAAAAGGAAGTAAGTGGTCAATTCCCAAAAACAAATTATATCGTAGATGTCAGATTTGGTTTATGTTTATCTGCAATTCTGCAAAAACGGATAGGTAAGTAACTTGTTTCCTGATACATGATTTGATAACTGGTAATCATTGTAATGCATTTTGTTATGGATAAAGAGAATCTTACATTTACATTATATAAGTTTGAAAACATTCTTAGATTTTTTTTAACTCGTTAGTCTAGGAAAATTTTTCTCAAATTTTTACCAGTCTGTAGGTCAAAAAAGGTTGAAAAATGATGCTCTGCAATAGCGGAAAACCTAATCTATTACCCAACAGCATTGTCAAGACTACGCAGATTTTAATCACAGCATTACGATACTACCAGGTTAGGTTTGCCCTAATTATAAACACGTACTAATGGGCAAGTTAATGTTAGTAAATAAAGGGCCATTTTGTCCTGCACGGTAACCGCTTATATATTTATTTCATTAAAAATAATAGTTTAAAAAGGTAAACTATGATTTTTAATGATTTTGTATAATAAGAAATCAAAAAGGTATGATTTCTCTAACAAACAGTTTTGTTCAATGCCTTTAAAATGATTGTTATTTACCAACTATTCTTTCACATGCAAGACAAAATGATGGCGTTTTTGTGGAATGGCCCTAAACTAGTCTAATAGGTCAACTATTGGTTCTCTTTCAGCTTGACCGTGAACCCATTATCTTTATATATAAAAACAGCATAATGCAGGAGGAAGGAAAAATTGAGGTCAGCACACTTTTTAATCTTGGTCTCTTAATAGGCTGTCAAAATTGAAAATCAGTCTCTGCAGCAACTTTCTAACATTTCTTTTTAACTCTTCCTACAGGTCAGTTTTTTCCTAAGCAAAAAACAGATCACAACCTATAGCAAATTCCAAGGTGCAGTTTGAACTTCTTCAAGTATTAGAGATTCATGCTTTTGTCCTGCCACAACATATAATTGGATCAAACTGAAGCAAATACACCCACAGCTCGGTTATAACATCTTGAGACTGCAGTTTTGTCCTTATTCTGGACTCCTCAGTCAAGAATAGACAATAGCCGAGCTGGAGGCAGATATATGCTCTTATTGTAGCCAAGATAGCCTTCAAACTGGTAGATAAAATGAATTAACCTTTCCAGCGAGCATCCGCAAACCAAGGTACAGTTCAACTCGAAATTTGAAGGCAAAATCTGGGTTATATGCAATGACTTACCGTTCATAAGCCAGAGCTAGGGCAGAACTGAAGCAAATACACCTACTGTTCGGTCATGACATCCTGAGAGAGACTGGAGTTGGAAAGGTAAATTCATTTTATCTACCAGTTTGAAGACTATATTGGTTATAATAAGAGGATATCTGCCTGCAGTTCGGTTATTGGCTATTCCTGACTGAGGAGTCCAGAATAAGGACAAAACTGCAGTCTCAGGATGTCATGACTGAGCTGTGGGTATATTTGCTTCAGTTCTGCCTTAGCCCTGGCTTATGGGGAGTAATTCATTGCATATATAGTTGGATATTTGAAGAAATATCCTGGTGACATAAATGGAACAAAGTCAACAACTATGTTCGTATTTCATAACAGGGGATGTTCTCAAATAAAGGAAACGCATGAGCGCCCATATGCAACATTTTAGGGCACCTCAGTTATTTTCCCCATGGTTAAGTAGGATATTTTTTCTATGGAAAGCTTTCTGTGCAGATTAGACTTGCTACTAGTTGACAATTTTGATAACATATTCATTTCTGGCTGAAGAAGGAATGTTTTTATATTTTTGCTGAAAAAATAGAACTGAAAGCAAAGGAGATACTAATTTCTAAGTAGTGGGGATAAGCCCCCACTTGCAATGCAACCAGGGATGTCTTGATGGGAAGCCACTGTGACCTTTCAAACAGATTCTCATTCAGCAAATTTTGTCTTTTGATTAGGCGTATTTCAAGATAGTATTGCAATATTGCTATTATTTTTCCTCTGCCTAATGTATCTTCTCATTAAATGTAATTATGTGTGCATACTCGAATCTCATATTTTCAGAACTTTGGAGATTTGTTTGATAATATGGGATGGACTCCCCTCCCAAAAGTATTAAGTTCTGTCTCCCCCCCCCCCCACCTAATGCAATTAACTATGAAATTACCTATTGGTTGCTTGTACATGAAAAAGCGTGGTTCTTAAAACCTTGCATCTATTTTTAACTGAAATTCATAAGTTCATGACCTCAGGATTACTCTGGTAAAAGAAAAACGAAAGTCATTCTGCCCAGTTGTTTAAGTTAAAATGTTTTGAAATCACAATTGTAATTTTAACAGCCCTGTATTGATTCAGAAAGGCTTCACTTCTTAAGATCGCCTCAGAGATTATACAACACAAAATCTTAAGTAATATAATAAGTTTATTTTGCTCATCTTAATTAGTACATGCTAAAGTTAAAATATTATTAAATGAAAAAAAAATAGTTCAATAAAGGGGGGGAGCTAAAATTTTGCTCTAGATAAACGGAGAGTGGTCTTACTCAACCAACTTTGATTGTCATTATGAATGAGAAATAACTTTTGAATATACTAGTATTTCATATTTATTTTATCTCTAAATATATTCCTCTCTTTTTACAGGTGAGATCTAACATTGTTCCTATGGAGTAACTCAAATATATGCTAGTTGACTATACTAGAAGACTTATCAAGTGAAAATTTTTGATGATTTGCAGACTAAAGTAAGTTAAAATGACGATTTACATATTTTTTTTAATTATTCAGAGTTCAGGTAACTAGTTGTATGGGAAACAATTCTGCTCATATTTCTTGTGATTAGGATTAATGTTTATTATGTAAAAATGTTTTCATGTTATATGCTAGCAGTAATGAATTCAGAAAAAATCGATATAGGGAGCATACCACCGAGTCTCGCTTTTCAAGGATTTACGATTAACCTTTTAGTGAACAAGAATTAAATAATGATTATATCCTAATAACTTGCAAAAGTTCACATAACACAGAAAAAGCTTATTTAAAAATGAGTTTCTAGGTTTTTAACTTTCCAGTATGTTTTCTTGCTAATAAATTTTAAAAAAACCTTTAGCTTTCACCATCATGTCATAATGTGCAAACATACTCAGATAATTCAGTATTTCTTGATCAATGGCCCATTTAAAAAATGTCTTAATTCTTTTAAAAGCACTCTAGGCAAGTGCGGAGCCAGAGGCGGGGGTCATAACCCCCTCCCCGCCCTGAAGCGACCAAATATAGTATAAAACTGCATTTTTTGGGTCTAATATTACGGAAAAATTAACAAACATCCCCATTTTTGCTCAAAAATTGCCTTTGACCCTTTCCGAAAATGATCCTCTCCTTAACCACAAGCAGGATCCGCCCTTGACTTTAGGATGTTTCTGTAGTGCAGTAGGGGCTGATACATAAAATTTAAAATGTACATAATTTTAAAATGTAAGTAACAGCAATGGAATGTCACGAACTTCCATTTGCTAGTTAATGTTTGTAATTTTTTTCGCCAATGTCCTATGAGCAAAGACACCTGGCTATACTCGAGGATAAGTCACACTCATGTGACCAGACCATGCTTCCGAAGATTCTTTCTCTTTTGCAAATGGAAATATCCCTGAAAGCCTTCAAAGGTTAGAACAAACATGTGAACAAATTGCTTTCTGAATGTATAAATATTTATACGTAGAAACTTACTTTGAATTGCACTTTAAACCATTCAAATAAATGTTTCCATTTCAAACTTGTTTTCTCATCATCAGATTTTGATAAAAATTCTGCAACCTTAAATAAACATTGTTTACTTTAATGTTTCTATTATTTTCTGCAAAATTTTTCATCTATTTCAAAGCTCATAAAATTCAGTGATAGTTTGATAATAATGCTAGCAATAACCAGTTATTTCTGTTCATTATTTTACTTGTTTAGTAGTTAACAAAAGTTTCTGGTCTTCGAATTTATATTTATATGTTAACCACTGCCAAAATAGCAAATTTGTAAAATTTACAAGAGAAAATAA
Source organism: Uloborus plumipes (assembly GCA_038373865.1). Classification (NCBI taxonomy): domain Eukaryota; kingdom Metazoa; phylum Arthropoda; class Arachnida; order Araneae; family Uloboridae; genus Uloborus; species Uloborus plumipes. Next base: position 55,275 of record JAXGGA010006017.1, on the reverse strand, counting down.
TTTTTTAAGTATAAAACTGATTGCTTTTACAAATTTATCCTTCAGTCAAATCACAGACTTTAATCATGATGAACCAGGAAAGAAAAGCTTCAATGTGATCCAAAACTTTAGGTGTCAAATTTGGCACCTAGGATTAGAATTCCAAGTGTCAAATCAAAGCTTTTGGTCACAAAACGAAACTAACAACTGTTTTTCTCTAACACTGCTATACTGCCGTGCTAAGCACAAAAGTCTTATCCACAAATTTTGAAAAAAAACTGAGTCATTGTCTCCAGATAATTCTTTGTCACGCATTTTACCCAAATACAATGTTTTATGAAGCAATTATACTCACAGCTCGGTCATGACATCCTGAGACTGCAGTTTCGTCCTTATTCTGGACTCCTCAGTCAGGAACAGCCAATAACCGAGCTGGAGGCAAAGATCCTCTTATTGTAGCTAAGATAGCCAACAAACTGGTATATAAAATTTTATATACCAGTTCTGCCTTAGCCCTGGCTTACGGGTGGTAACTCATTGCATAATGTTTTATGGTCATTGGAGAACCGGAAATATATTTAAAAAAATCTGAAAAAGTATCTTCTGAATCAAATACATGGAGGGGCAAAACTTTGAACAGCAATATTTCAGTTTGAGATCGTCTGCAGATACCACTTTTCCGCTTAACACGGCAGTATAGCTATCTGGTTGTTATTTTTATGCAACTTTATTCTCCATTTATAATTTTGAAAATAGTATCAAAAATGGTTTGTTTCATAGTATAATATTTTCTAATCTTAAAAAAAATCTTACTGTAGCTCCCAGAAGATTTTGAGCTATTTGTCCTGAGAGCATACATCTAGAGATGCTACCAGTGGAATCTGTAAGTGAAACCTGTAAATCATACATTTGTTCTGGTGATGCGTTTTTCATACCACTTCCAATGTCACATCCTCCATTCACACATCTGTTTTCTGGCTTTTGAAGTAATTGTAAGCACCCAGGGCTGAAATATTTTTTAAAGAGAGATGAAAAATAATTTTGTATATAATTAAACTGCTAAATGCACAATTAATAGCTATGAATTATATGCTACAGAAGGGAATTATTCTTTGTAAAACTATGATTAATATGAAATTAAAGCTGTAAAGAATAGTTTAAAAGGAAATAGATACAACAAACATCTGTTGCAATTCTACAATGAAGGCTCTTTATTCGTCTAAACTAAAACATTCATTTCATGAATTGTTACGTATGTTTTACTAACTTATGTAAAACTAATTGCATTTTCTTTATTTTGTGTAACTTTTAACCAACTTCCAAAATGCAATATGTTATCAGTTTACAACAAATAATTTTAGTTATTTGTCTGCCCATTACTTTTCATTAGATGAAATGATTTGGCTGATCATTTCTTTTGCAACTGAGTATAATATTTTTGGATTTGCTGATGACAAGTGAAGTTCCAAATACTTTCAGCAGATTTGCATTACAGCAAAACAGTGAGTCTTATTTCTGGAAATTGTGCTGCCACTTCATTTCTGTCCTTAGAACAGTGGTGGCCAACCCGCGGCACGCGTGCCACAATGTGACACGGCAGAGCAGTAATAGTGGCACGCAACACTTCTTGAAAAAATTCCAAAATTGAGGGGGAAATGTCGATCTCAAAAATATTCATACAAATAAAACCCTTGAACTGATGAATATAATGTTATGACGATTAAGTGTCAGGAGGCTGTCTTACAAATTATCTTAACTACAATATTGCAAAGTACTTAGCGCTAGCTTCGGACATCCAACGAAAGCTGTGACGCTACAGACAATGCTTTGTAAAACATATTTGTGCTTGACACGAATGAAACTTTCGATGCTGCAGAATGGATTCTTGATCTGCAATAGTTTCAGCTACGGGTGACGAAATTTTTTAAAAAGTTAACTCTGCAAGTAAAATTAAGAAACCAGATTGGACAAAATTTGGTATAGTTGCACAAATGACGATCCTTAAATTGTTTTTGTTACATTACTTGAGAATAATTTGGGAAAAAAACTTCAAAAGTATCATCGAATTTTTCATCACTAACTCCTTGCCAAAGAATGAGACTTTCTCTGCTGGTGACCCTGTGTAGAGTTCACTGTATTAACAAACTATGAATTAGAGCTCTGAATGTTTTGTGAACTTTTCCCAGGTGAAAGAGGAGAGTATGGCAAGTTACTCTTTCACTGAAATGTACAAATAGTCGTAATATTTTAGAATTTTAGGGAGTGTGTTTTTTAAAATGTCTGGCAGAAAAGCAATGAGGACTTGCTACTTAGGAATGAAGAATAGCAAATGAATTTAGCTATGTCATCTCTTATTATCCGGCGTTTAAGTAATTTAAATTTAAGATAGTACAAAAAAAATTTTCTAAACCAGTATAGGCCATTTGCGTTTTTTTACAATGAAACATCACTTTCTTTTTCTCTACTTTGGAAAAAAAGAATAAAACATTATATTTAATACTGAAAGTATCAACCCAAATTTAATGATTTTCCAATAATGTAGGAGAAAATTTTACATCTATTTTAAGTATACATTCAGTGTTAGGTTTGATGATTTTCAGGATCACAAAAAAGCTGATCTTTTCAAATTCTTTGTCTATTTCTCTGCGAGACACTACCTTGTTACCCTTCTGAAATCCAAAACAGAATTACTGACCTTTTGCATTGGGAATTAAATATTGAGAGCTTACTTCAACAGAAAGTCATCCACGTTATATAGAAATTTGGAAATTTGTACCAACAATTTTTTTTTTCACATTTACACACTATAGCCGTCTGATGCTGTTGTAGATTTGGTTCAAAATATGCTCCTAAACAAATATTTTTTTGTTATGAATGCATAAAAGTCTAAATACTGTTGAAATTTAATTGATAGTACTTAAAACACTTAAACTTCTTAGGATTCTCAAGAACTAATTCTAAAATTAAAGACTTGGTAAAAAAGATACAGACTTATAAACCACATTAAGTACAGACTGTTAAATTTTTAGAATAGAATGTGTGTGTTTGATGTTATTTGTTTCTATTTTAAGTATAAGCCAACTGACAGAACCTATAAAAGTGTTAACTAACGATAACTCTTAAGTTCGATCTTGTTTCATCTTTATTATCATTTAGATTTAAATTACTCAGATTTATGAGAAAAAAATATTTCATTTGAGTCAGAATTACATAGTCAGCCAACATAAAATCTATTTTAACTTTTTAAAAAATTTCAGTTTGTTGGGAAAATGCAATGTGGCACGCTGAGTTTTTCTCTCCAGATAGTGGCACTCTCCCTAAAAAGGTTGGCCACCCCTGCCTTAGAACTAAAGTTTTGTTTCAAAGAATTAAGGCTCGACCGATGCATCGGCCAGGCCGATGCATCGGCGCCGATGGTTGAAATTTTTTCCATCGGCCATCGGCATCGGCCGCCGATGCTAACATGGGAAAAACATCGGCCCATCGACCTCAAAAATAGCTAAATGCCGATGCAAGGCCGATGTTTTTTTTTTTTTTTTAAGTTTTCTTAAAAGGGAATTCTATTTTCTCTATTTTTTACTACACAATTAAAATTATGTTCTGCATGTGGCTTGAAATCGGGCAGCAAATGGGACTAATACAGTTCCGGGTTTTGGAGTTTTCCGAATCGGGCAGATACCGAAATTTTCACAACACAGTAGACACTTTCCGAGTGATAGCTTTGATGCGAATATTGAGAATTACAGTAAAACCTCCGAATAACGGAAGCGGAAGTTTTGTCCGTTATTGGGAGGTGTTCGCTATTAAGGAGGATTATGCTATTTCAGATTTTACCTATTATTTTAATTCAGAATAATAATATTGAATATGTACCATTGCCATCTTGCACTACAATACTGATAATTTGTGTATTATTTACTATATCTCGCTCGAACTCCTTTCATTTTACCTTTGCACTTTTAAATGCTAGCGTGCCTTTTCATTGCAATTATTTACCCCCCCCCCTAATCTCTTTTACCGTATCTTATCTTATATCTTTAAACGAGCAATTCTTGTATATATTTCGGATCTCGAAAACGGCTCTAACGATTTAGATAAAATTTTATATTTAGATAAAGTTTTGGATTTTGAGTTCATCTACACCGGCGTTTTTTCTGTGAAAACGCGAGTTTCCACAAAAAACCCCGTTTTTTGTGCCTTCATTTAAAGTTTGAGAAGCTTTCTTTCACCATTTTCTTTATGATTACTATTATTGTTACTGTTTCATAGCAACAACGTTCGATTATAACAATGGATTTTATTAATCTCATCAGCGTAAATTTAAATTTTTATGGTATTTGGCAAACAAATTTTTTGGCAACGTTAAACTGTCATTTCTTTTGAAATGTTAAAGAGATCTATCATTGTGGTGTGATTTTCATTTCATTTCATCTCATTTGGCACCGAATGCGCGGGAGGGATTGATGAGAATGGATGCAGAGTCCCAGTTCTCCAGTACGCATTTTGGTTCCAGTTTGTTTTTGACTTTCACTTCACATCACACTCCAGGATCCCCCGTGCATACCACAACTCGTGGTTTGATCGGGATGGGGCCCTGAAGAGCGCTTTGTTCTTTTTGAACCAGACCAAGGGCGAACAAACCCTTTGGAGGACTTTGTGACCACGAACATTATTAACGTCCCTCAGCCACCATTAATGAAGACGGTGGATCTTTGATCGGCTGGGATCGAACCCGGGACCCTCCGTTTACGAGTACAACGGCTTTGGATTGGGCTGCAACGGCTCTGGTGTGATTTTGCGGTGCGCATCGTTTAATAAATTGTGTTGATGTCTTGTCCAAATAAGGTTGTGTTTTTTAAAATAAGTTACGGCAGTTTTAAATGTGTAATTGCAACCAAAGGCTTAAAAATGCTTTCCAAGTTTATCTCAATAAGTACTTCGAACTTTAGAAAAAACTCGATTTTACAAACCTCTTTTTTTTTTACCGAGCGGGGCTCGGTCGTCAGGTACTCTTCCTAAAAAGAAGCATAGTTCGCCGCAGGGGTGCCCACAGGGGGGGGGGATTTTTTAACACTGATTTATTTATTTATTTAAATTATTTATTAATTTTTTTTAATTATTCACTGATTTTTTAAATAAAAACTATTTATTAATTTATGCTTTTAATTAAAATTTTTTCTTCTTATTATTTTTTATTTATTTATTTATTTACTTAGTGTGTGTTTGTTTGCAAGGAATGTCTGGAAAGGAAAAAAAAGCGATTCTATTCTGCGCATACTTAGTACTTTCAAAAAATTGAAAATATATAAAAAAAATTATAGTTATAATTTAAAAAAATAAAAATATTAAAATATATATATATTTTTTTAAATAAATAAATAATATTTAAAAAATAAATAAATATATTAAAAAATAAATAAATATTTAAAAAATAAATAAATTACATTTAAAAAAATAAATGAAATAAAAAAAGAGGGATAAAATAAAAAGCACAACAGGGTTGTGAAAATTTTTGGGGGGGAATTTGCGCCATTGAGCTTGGGGGGGATGGGCACCCCTGGTTCGCCGGACTACGCATTTTTCTCCTCTGTTCTATGATAATCTATGAGATATTTTTATTGAAAAATTACACAATTGAAAATATGTCAACGGCCCTCTATAACTTACTATCATATACTCATTACTCAAGTCTGTTTTATTTAAACGATATCAGGGGTGGGATACGATGGATACAATTTCGGAGCAGTTAAAATTCTGTTTTGGAGAGGAGAAATAATTATGTTGAAGCCTACTGGGAGGGAATAAAAACACGTCTTGGAGCAGGCTGAAGCAGGAAAATTACAATTTTAGCGCGATTGAAGCAAAAAAAAAAAAAAGCCATTTTAATGCAAAATAAAAAATCAAACTAGGAGCAAAAATAGCAAAAAAAAAAAAAAAAGGTGCAAGCTGACTCTTTTTTTTTCCCCGTTATTTATTTTTCAATAAAATAATTTATGTAACCTGTTGTAATTTTTAACGAACATGCAAACATTTCTGTTCATACATTTTAAGTTTTAGCGCAATTCAAGCGATGGTGATTAATTTGTTGCCTTTTTAGCCTACCCTCCTGTTAAAAAGAAAAAATAATAAAACGAAAAAAGCATTAAAAGCGGTTTAATGCATCATAAAATTATCACCAGGTCCAAAAAAAACAAGAAGTTCTGTCAAGAACTAAACGAGCCTACTTTCCCGTACATCGAAATCGGCATTGTAGCATCTGATCAATATTCTCTTGATTATCTGAAACTGAAAATTATGTCAAACATACCTCTATAGCACTTAAAGCTGATTTCTAAAAGCAAAATATACCCCTCTCATCAGATGAAATAGACACGTAAAAATTAAATAAACGAGTCAATAAAGTTTTGTCGCACCTTTTAAAGAATGTAACTGTTATAGTTCTTCCGTAGAAAAATTCCACAATCGTTTTCAAAAGAAAAAAAAAATAAACAAATAAAATAAAAGTACAAAGAACTTCAAAACACATTTTATCAAAGAAAGAAAAAAAAAACTCGTTCGTTAATAAAATGTCTTGAATTTCATTTTTAATCCGTTGCCAGTTGTTAAATATAAATAAAGAATAAAATGCTCTCGTGAATGAAAAATTTTTTGTTAACAAAAAAAAAAAAAAATATCGTCTGCCAAAAAAAAAAAAAAAATCATCATAATAATAAATTAAGCAAAACAAATAAATAAATAAACAAAAAATCGTCTGCCCAGTCAGTCATTTTTTTCTGAGCCTGCATTTCCGCCATGTCTGCGGAGTCGGAGTCGGAATCAGAGTCCTTACAGAAGATTATTCAGAAAAGTACTTTACAATGCATTATTTATCAAAACCATTTTCTTACAAAGTTAGTTTGAAGGAAATCCGCCTTGAAGTTCAGAATCAACATGCAATTTAAATTTCTCCGTAGGCGCTCATGTTAAAATTTTTTCTGAACGGTTCATCATTGAACGAAAAATTGTTCAAATTGAAAAGTGAAATATGGGAAGGAGCCTCTGCGAGATCTTTCGAACAAAAAAAAAGTTTATTCAATTCCGACGGTTCACTTAAAAGTTATTAGGTGGGGAAAGGTTGTTTGAACGGTTCAATGTTGAACGAAAAAAATGTTCAAATTTAAAAGTTAAATACGGTAATGAAGCATCCTTGCCGAAATCTTTCGAACAAAAAAAAGTTTGTTTAAATCGGACTGCTCACTCAAAAGTTATTAGGTGTGAGAGCTACTTTGAACGGTTCAATGTTGAACGAAAAAATTGTTCAAATCAAAAATTTAGGTACGGGAATGAAGTATCCTTGAAAAGATCTTTCGAACAAAAAAAAGTTTGTTCAAATCGGACTGTTCATTCAAAAGTTAGTATCGCGGGACCGGTTATTTGAACGGCTCAAAGTTGAACCAAAAATTGTTCAAATCAAAAAATCAAATATGGGAATGAGCTGTACTCGCCGAGATCTTTCCAACAAAAAAAAGTTTGTCCAAATCGGAATGTTCATTCAAAAGTTATTAGGGGGGACAGACAGACCGACCGACAGACACACAAATTCCCCATCTCAATACCCTACTTTCATTTTTAATTTTTCGATATTTATTTCATTTTTTTGTTTCTTTTTGACTTTTTTTTACTTGGCGATATTTTTTTTACTTGGCGATATTTTTTGGACTTGGCGACAATTTTTGGACTTGGCGACATTTTTTAGATGCATTAAGCCAATTTTAATGCTTTTTTCGTTTCTTTTATTTTTAACGGGAAAGTAGGCTAAAAAGGCAAACAGAAATAAAAACATCTAGAAAAATTCGAAAACTCAAAATTTGGAAAGTAGGGTTTTGAGATGGGGAATTTGTGTGTCGGTCTGTCTGTCCAATAATAGCTTTTGAATGAAAATTCCGATTTTTAAAAACTTTTTTTTTTGTTGGAAAGATCTCGGCGAGTACAGCTCATTCCCATGTTTGATTTTTCGGATTGAACAATTTTTGGTGCAACTTTGAACCGTTCAAACTACCCGTTCCGTTATACTAACTTTTAGTGAACAGTCCGATTTGAACAAACTTTTTATTGTTCTAAAGATCTTATCAAGGATACTTCATTCCCGTATTTACATTTTCAATTTGAACAATTTTTTGTCCAACATTGAACCGTTCAAACAACCTTTCCCCACCTAATAACTTTTAAGTGAACAGTCGGGATTTAATAAACTTTTTTTTGTTCGAAAGATCTCGGCGAGGACACCTCATTCCCATATTTCGCTTTTTTATTTGAACCATTTTTCGTTTAATATTGAACCGTTCAGAAAAGACTTAACATTGCACCTACGGGGAAATTTAAGTTTAATGTAGATCCTGAACTTAAAGGCGGATTTCCTTCAAACTAACTTCGTTTGAAAATGGTTTTGATAAATAATGTATGTAAAGTACTTTTCTGAATACGCCGCAGTGTGACTCTGCTTCCGACTCCTTGAGTCTGACTCCGACTCCACAAGCATGGCAGAAATGCAGGCTCAAAAAAAAAAAAAAAGACCCACTCCTACCACTATAATTTTAGAACTTTCGACTTCGACTGACGAATCTAATTTTTTAAAACCGACTCCGACACCGAATCTTCCGACTCCAACTCCGCCCCTATGGTAGAAATACAGGCTCGGAAAATAAGACCGAGTCCTACTATTAGAATTTTTGTGCCTTTGACTCTGACTCTACCTGTCAACTGCGACTGATGACTCCGACTTTTCAACCCCAACTCTGAATCCTCGATTTTAACTCTGACTTAGCAGATATTGCAGAAATGCAGGGTGGGAAAAAATGACTGACTACTACTCTTAAAAGTTTTCTTCGTTTATTCATTTTTTTCTTTATTATTATTATTATTATTTATTTTTTTGGCAGACGATTTTTTGTCTAACAAAAATTACTCATTTAAGGGAACATTTTATTATTTATTTAATCAATTATTTGTTTTTGATTATTGGCAACGGATTAAAAATGAAATTCAAGACATTTTTTTAGGAAGGAGGTTTTTTTTTTTGGTTTGATAGAATGTGTTTTGATTTACTTCCTATTTTTAATTCTTTTTGTCAAAACAATTAATTTTTCACATTTAATTTCGTACATGTACGTGGAACTGAATTCATGAACAATTTTAATAGGAATTTTGTCAAATACCGCCCAACCGATACCAAATTCAGCATCTTATTTTTTTTCTCCATCCTTGTTGTATCTTTCTTTGTTAGTTATAAAACACTTTGCGATTATATCACTCAGTTGTCACTAATTTTTGATATTAGTCTGCATTGAAGTTAAAATTGATTAGTCAAAAAAATAATAAGTAAAAGTAAAAAACACATTTGGAACATCGGATTGCAGCTCTAAGAAAGTATCTTCATGACTACACCTAGTACAAGTGGTACGAATGAGTTCTCAACTTACTGCGTCTCTCTCTCTTTCATATAATTTTTGTCGAGTGGTAGTAAAACAGAAATTTAGGCTCAAAATCTGAATGACTGAAAAATAATTAGAATGAAATGAATATATGACCCAACATCTCTTATAAACATTTATTTTTCTAATCATTTGGTTTTTTCTAACCATCGGCCATCGGCATCGGCCATCTGCCGATGGAAAAAGGAAAAAATCGGCCATCGGCCAACTTTGAACAATCGGCATCGGCCCATCGGCCAAAAAATGCCATCGGTCGAGCCTTACAAAGAATACAACTAAAAATAGATTTTTCCTCCCAATCTTTAACATGAGAGGGATCTGCAGATTTGCCTTCGCCGAAACAGGTTTAAAAGAAGTCGTGGCATGTTTATCTTGGCCTGGTTAATTTCGCTTGTTTCTGTTTTACTAAGCTCTAAACTTTTTGATTTTTAATTCAACCTCTCAGCTCACAATTTTCTGATTTCTTAAAATTCTTGCCTTTAGGGGGACCAGGTAAGGCAATTTGATCGAAAATTCAATTTTTACTTTTTTATATAATTTTAAAAATATTAAACTTTTTATCTTTCCAACCATATATTAATTGAAGGGCTCGGGCATAAATAGTGGTATCTGAAAAATTGTAAAACTCTAATCATTTGGTGAAAACAATGGTATGTGGGCATATGAACAGAAATATTACAGGGTTTAAGGATAAACACATCCCTTAATAATGTACCTACACCAGGGGTGGCCAACCTTTTCGGAGAGAGTGCCACTATCTGGAGGGAAAAAGCTCAGCGTGCCACATTGTATTTTTCCAACATAGTGAAAATTTTTAAAAAGTTAAAAATAGATTTTAGGTTGGCTGACTATGTAATTCTTACTCAAATTAAACATTTTTTCTCGTAAATCTGAGCAATTGAAATATAAATGATAATAAAGATAATAAAACAAGTCCGAACTTAAGAATTATCATTAATAAACACTTTTATAAGTTCTGTCAGTTGGCTTATGCTTAAAAGAGAAACAAATAACATCAAACATTATATTCTAAAAATTAAACAGTCTGTACTTAATGTAGTTTATGAGTCTATCTTTTTTACCAAGTCTTTCATTTTAGGATTAGTTCTTGAGAATTCTATGAAGTTTAGTTGTTTTAAGTGCTATCAATTAATATTCAAATGTATTTAGATTTTTCTCCATTCATAATAAAACCTATTTGTTTAGAAGCGTGTTTTGAACCAAATCTACAACAGCATCACAGCATCAGACGGCTTAAGTGTGTAAATGTGAAAAAAAAAAATTGTTGGTACAATTTCCAAATTTCTATATAACGTGGATGACTTTCTGTTAAAGTAAGCTCTTATATTTGATTGCCAATGCAAAAGTCTAATTCTGATTTGGATTTCAGAAAGGTAACAAGTAGCGTCTTGCAGAGAAATAGACAATGAATTTTTAAAGATCAGCATTTTTTTTTTATCCTGAAAATCATCAAACCTAACACTGAATGTATATACTTAAAATAGGTGTAAAATTTTTTCCATATAACATTGTAAAATTATTGATTTCGGTTGATAATTTCAGTATTAAATTTAATGTTTTATTTTTTTTTCTCCAAAGTAGAGAGGAAGAAACTGAAATTTCATCATAAAAAAATGTAGATGGCCCATACTGGTTTAGGAAACTTTTTTTGTACTATCTTAAATTTAAATTACTTAAACACCAGCTAATAAGAGATGAAATAGATAAATTCATTTGCTATTCTTCATTTCTAAGTAGCAAGTTCTCATTGCTTTCCCTCCCTAAAACACACTCCCTAAAATTCTAAAATCTTATGACTATTTTTCCTTTGGACAGCTATTGAACATTTCAATGAAGGAGTAACTTGCCATGCTCTCCTCTTTCTCCTGGGGAAAGTTCACAAAACATTCAGAGCTCTAATTCGTAGTTTTTTAATACAGTGAACTCTAGAGGGTCACCAGCAGAGAAAAAGTCTCATTCTTTGGCAAGGAGTTTCTGATAAATAATTCGATGATACTTTTGAAGTTTTTTTCATAAATTATTTTCAAGTAATGTAACAAAAACAATTTAAATATCTTCATTTGTGCAACCATACCGAATTTTGTCCAATCTGATTTCTTAATTTTACTTGCAGAGTTAACGTTTTTTTTAAATTTCATCACCCGTTGCTGAAACTATTGCAGATCAAGAATTCATTCTGCAGCATTGAAAGTTTCATTCTTGTCAAGCACAAATATGCCTTACAAAACATTGTCTGTAGCCGTCACAGCGTTTGCTGGATGTCCGAAGCTAACGCGAAGTACTTTGCAATATCATAATTAAGACAATTTGTACGCCAGCCTCGTGACATTTAATCGTCATAATATCATTATATTTATCAGTTCAAGGGTTTTAGTTTTCTCAATATTTTTGAGATCGACATTTTCCCCTCAATTTTGAATTTTTTCAAAAAGACTTCGCGTGCCACTGTTACTGCTCTGCCGTGCCACATTGTGGCACGCGTGCCGCGGGTTGGCCACCACTGACCTACACACATGCGCTTCGTTTTTAAACTCAAAATACTTCCGACAGTAATTTTTCGAAATTTTCACAAGCCAAACCTTTGATTTTAAAAATGCAGTTACCACTATTTACACCCGAGCCCTTCAATTACCCTTGGTAATTGAAAAAAACAGAAGGACCATATCTTTTTGTTCTTTCAAAAGCATTCACTGTGTTTGCCCCCAGCTTTTGGTAGTTTAAGTCCTTATTTCTTTATAACAACAAGAAACTTCTTAATAAGACGCTTCATAGTGCAAAAAGGTACATTATTATGCAAAAGCTTCAATACTTCCATGCCTCTCTTTGCCAATGCATCAGCTTTCTCATTTTCACTAAGTTCACCTTGGGCCGGGACCCACTGCAGAGTAATTTCTTCCAATCTTTTAATTGAAATGCTCAGAGATATGGCTAGGCTTTATTCCTATTCATGATATTGCTCCTTGACATTATTTAGAGGATTGAAAAATTTATTTTAGAAGAGTGAAGTATGCAAAAAAAAAAAAAAAAAAAGGTGAAAACTGCAATGTCCAATTTCATTAGAAATAACTTTCAAAGTATGAAAGGGCAGGTGGCAGGAAAAGAAAGAACGTTTTCAATTTTGAATTTTAACATTTAGTGTTTTAGATTTTTCCTTCAAAAAAATAAAATAAAATACAAGTAACACTTTAAAAAATCCCTCCCCCCTCCATATTGTACAATGCTAATTTTTTCTTTAAAATATGAAGCATGCAAGTCTACCCAATTTTTTGAAGTGTATTTCTGGTTTTCAATATTGTGAAATATGCTTTTAGATACAGTAAAAGTGCCTACCTGTGCTCTGCTTATACTCAGTTTGTTTTGTTAGAGTCCATTAAGATATTAGTTATAGAAGAACTAAATATTACCTTCCTTGCAGAGCTGTAAATGTCTCTCATATTGAGTCAATATTCTTAAACAATATGACATTTTTTATATTAAAAAGAATAGAGAAAGAGTGACTTACATGCACGTTAATTAAAGTTATTCAACATGCACAAAAATCTTTTGTGCGTTTAAACGTTGAATTATCTTAATTTACTTCTGTGCACAAAGGCATGCATTTATTTCTTACATGCATGTAAACAAAATATTTTCTGGAAATGATTATATAAATATAATTTTTTTGTACCATCTAAAACTTGAAAGTTTGCTTGTCCCATCAATATCAAATTCTGATAATAAGGCTACAATAAATCCTTGAATATCATTCATCAGTTCTGTATTATTCATCAACTGAATAACTTGTTCCACTGTATAAACCTTTGTTGAATCTAAAATAGCAATATTCAGTTTTATTCATACCACAAAAAAGTCAACTATTCAAAAATGTAATATTTACAAAAAGCAGAGGAAAATACTGTTGAAAAATGCATGGAAAATTTGTTCCCCACCTGTCTGCCCACTTAGTAATATGATCCTAATCCTCTTGCAGCTGATTTACTAGTGGATCATTTTCTATAACACCCATAACTTTGACATAATCAGCAAAAGAATTCATCTTTCCAGAAACATTTTCATGAATATCATTCTTAAAAATAATAAATGAAAAGGGACCTAAAACTGTTCCTTGAGAAACTCCACTTAAAACCTCACTCCATTTAGAATGATTTCCCCTTACATCTACTCTTCGTTCTTTCCTGTCAGCTAATTTCTAATCCAAATTAAAAGTTTTCCTCCTATTCCTATAGTAGCTCATTTGCTGAGTAGTGCAACATGTGGTATCTTATCGAAAGCTTTTTGAAAAGCAATGTAAACAACATCTGCACACTTTTTGCTATCTAAAGCCATGGTAACCTTGTCGTAGAAATGTAATAAATTAGCATCACATGATTTACCTCTCCTGAACCCATACTGCAAACTAGTCGACAAACCATTATTTTCTAAGAAATTAATAATCTTAATTTTTATCAATGTTTTAAAAAATTTACAAACAACTGAAATCAGACTCACTGGTCTATAATTACTGCATTACTTTTAGGCCCTTTCTTTAATAGCAGCTTAATATTATCCAGCTTTCAGACCTCTAGCACTGCCCTCGAGTTATACGAAGCATTGAAAATATTTACAATAACATCCACTCAATCCTCCCAGGGCCGGATTAAGGGTGTTGTAGGCCCTAGGCACTCCAGCAGTGTAGGCCCCGAAAAAAAATTTTTTAACTGAAATTGACTGCTAATATTAAGTAATAATTTTGTTGTAGATATAAATCCGAAAATGTGAGTTATTTTAGGATCTACTTAGTAAACCAAACGTTTTGTATTTGTATTTTTTGTATGTTTGTATTTACATATACTATTTTGACCTTCACTATATAATATAAAAATGTTTATAAGTTTTTGGGGTATTTTTATTTCAATACATTTTTTTTCAAAGCCCTAAGACCTTTGGTCTTCGTAGGCCCTTTGGCCTTCGTAGGCCCTAGGCACGTGCCTACTGTGCCTAATTAGTAATCTGGCCCTGAATCCTCCGTACATTCAACTAGAATTTTTGGATAAATAATTATCTGGTCCCGAAGCTTTAGTTGCTTTATTTTTTTTTTTTTTAATGAAATAAAATGTCCTCCCTGGAAAATACTTATGACTTACCGCAAATTTCCTCTGATTCATCTTCATTATCATTTGGCATTGATATGTTCATTGCATATTGATACAGCACTCTTCCATCTGCCATTTCTAGTCAAGTGATAAAATAACACAAATGCATTAACAATTACAAAAAATGACGCTAAATTTAAGTGCTCTCTCAGAAACTTATTAAATTATGCATGAAGTTTAAGCTCCAGGACATTTAAATTTTGGGAGTTAAATCACTATTGATGCATTGGTTTCATTATTGCCGTAAAATCCCGAAAGTAACCCCCCCCCCCCTTGTCTAAATGGAAATTTACCTTACATCCCAAATATACTTAATCTTAAATCTTGATTATAACCCGCCTCCTGAAATGTATTTGTTTGGTTTTGAAAAGGAGGGGTTACTTTCGGGTTTTTACAGTATTATCAAGGCTTCACTAGATAGCGTTTTATACAGGCTGTTTCATTTGATCAAAATCCTTGGGATAAAAACGGTGGTCATTGTCCAGCGACATCTATCGAATTTTAGGGTAACTAACATTATATGCAAATCAGATAAATAAAAGACAAAATTAAAAGTTAATTTGTTAGCGACAATTTTACAATTTGGCATTCAATTCTATTTTAGTATATTTTAACGTCATTGAAAAGCTTGTTTTATTTGTTGGTTTATTCTGCATTTTAACGGCTTATTTTAATTAGTTAGCGAATTATTTTTCATTTTAATTGATTCTAATTATTAATTAACTATGAAACGACACTGGCACTGCAGAGTGATAAATGGCGCATCTATTCGCTAAGCGAGCCAATACTACCAACGGGTTGCCATAGAACTTTTTAAAATTCAGTCCACAGTTCGCCATGATATAGTTGGTCGTATAAAACGTTTTGTTGTGTATCTTTACCTGAAAAGGGAATTCATTTCCCCTAAAAAGCAGTACTAATAAGGCCTTCGGCATCAATTCACTGTGTGCTCTACTTCAGTTAACTATATCAATATTTTTCAGGCCTTAAAGATATGATAAACATCGCTTTTTTACAGCAGAAGCAGTATGCTAATAAATGTAAACAAACATTTGGGCAGTCCTTGTTCAGCGCTCTTTAGCGGGCAAATCTTCACCATTGATGTTTTGAGTAATGATACAGCCTGTATAAAACGCTATCTAGTGAAGCCTTGGTATTATTATTTTAATTTGTGCAATCATAGAGAATTGAAAAATTGCCTCACATTCTCATATGCAGTTATTTATTATCAGCTTAACTGTTCTAAAAAAGCAGACTTATCATTAGTTTTTCATCCCACCTTTTTTAATCTCCTTGTGTCAAGAAATAAGTAAAAATGTAAATGAAGTGATGGGCTTATTTTTTTATTTTACATGATTAATGTTCTTCATCAACATATCAAGCTATCAAGTGACATAGCAAGGAAGTAATGAATGTGATTTTATTATTAATCATTTTTATTATTATATTTGTTTAGCAAATTTAAAGCAGTGTGGAAACTGAAGCTTTGTTTTACAAGAAGTTATCTAACATAAGTGTTAAAGAGTAGTTACCTGGTTCTGGAGTTAAAATTGTTGTACTTGTTGCAGTTGCTGCCATTTCTTTCATAAATTTATTGTACTGCACTTTGATATCAGACAGAAGTAATACTGCAAATAAAAATTAATTAAAACAGTCAATATATTTCATATATTTAGCTTAACTTTTAGTTTTCTGCATACTTTCCAGGCAGAATTTATCTAGTGTCACAGGCAAGACATGCAAAACTACTTAAAATTGTATGTTAGAGTACATTGTACATTAGGGTGGGTCAAAAAAGATGATTTTTCTCTCTCTCATGTTTCTGTTTTTCGGGGCCAAAGGGGGCCGGCTACATATTTTTTTAAATTAAAGAAATTTTTTTTGTGAGTTCCAACTTGCTCATGGAACAACTTTTGCCCGCTATCCAAAAATGGATTTCCAAAAAAAGTTTTTTTCAGCCCACCCTAATATACATATACTAGATTTTTAAGTTCATGGAGATTATGTAGCTCTGCTACCCAATCTGAGATTAGCAACAACGAGAACAACTGCAGAAAATTGTTCCCTAAATATGTGATTTGTATTTCTTGAATATAAAAATTGACTTGTGCGGTAAAAATTCTGACAGTTTTTTTTTTTTTTTTTAATTTGAGAACCATGAATGTTTCTGCAATATAGTACTTATTTCGGTAGAAAAGGGTCCTAACTCACCAAAATTTCTATTTCAGATGTATGTATGTTTCAAATTCATCATAAAGAAAAAGAAAAAAAAAGCTGTTGGTTCAAAAATATAATTTTCCTTCTAGAATAACTAAAAACATTGATTATTATCAATGTTTCATTGATAGAGGAATTTGAATTAAAGAAATATATTAAAATGTATTGTTGAAATTTTCTTACCAGTTCTTTTGCTGCAATATTTTAAAATGAACTTTGCTGTCTCTTCATCCCATCTTTAACAGTAATTAAAAATATAATTAAATATAAGTATCACATTATTATTCAAAAATACACAATTGTAATGTTTATATTTCTTAATATTCGATTACATTTTTCCCATAACCATTACCATTTTTTTTAATTTTTTTTTCAGTAAATACATAAATCTTAATAATATAATAAAGGAAAAATAAAATAGTTCATTAAAAGAAAAAACTATCTCTGCAGTTTTAGTACATAATGTTTGACCTACAAGAAACTTTTCGAAAAATACTTGCAATGTTGTAAAAACGTGCAGTCGCAAGATACTAAATGTGAAAGGAATTAGTAATGTTTTTCTCTCTATGGCTATGAGGAGAAAGGCCGACCCGAAGTTGGGCCGAGGTTCACTCTTGATATTAACTCGGGGCCTCCCAATGGTTTCAATATATAAAAATCATGATATATTATTGTGCAAGATACAATTCAACAAATGATCATGATAACAAATTAATTACTAATAATAGTTAAGAAATAATTTCAACAAAGTAATTAACTTAAAACTTTGAAAGTAACTAATTGCAATGAAAAGTATTTAAGTATCATTTTACTTTCATTTTTTACTCTAGCAGAAATTCATAGTTAATTGTTTTTCCTCGGTTTTTATGTTTAATGAGCAATCATTTGTTGTGTGCAACAGTTGAGTCTCGTCAATCCAAGCATGCCTTAAACAAATTACTTCTTAAAGGAATTTCATTTCCGATCCCTTTCCTATTGTTTGATGTTTATTGTGCTTCGGATACGATGAACTATTGTTAAGACGAAAATATTTTTAAAGTCTCTTTAACTGTGTTTTCTTTGCATGGCGAGGGTGCTTTCAAAACCATCCTTCAAGCAAATTACTCTTGTATATGTCTGTATGAATGTCATGGGCACACTGGCAAAATCATACGTCACTCGAAGAAAACAAATTACTGAAAAGCTAGCAAGGAAAAAAGTTTTACGAAGAAAATAATCAAACAAAAATTTTTTACTAAAATATTTTGCCTGAAAAACTTTTTTGCAAAAAAAAAAAAAAAATCAGCAAAATCAATTTTTCAACTGAAAAATATTTTTTACTTCAAAAATAAGGATTTTTTTTTTTTTTTTTTTACAAAGGCAAACTAGGTACAAGTGCACCCCCTGCGGGCCCCTATGATGAATGCCTTGTTATCTACTTGAGAATGGTTAGGAGTAAGGGTAAGCAGATGTGCAAGAATTTTTAAAAGAAACCATGTTTCACAATCTACTCTGTTGAGCTATAATTAGCAAAAACATTAATTGAAAGCCACAAAAAAGGCGCTCTTCCCAGCACTTATTTGTAGAAGACTTAACTGAAACAAATGCAGACAATTTTTATTACTCTAAATAAATTGAATTTATGAAAATTAAATAATTAAGAAAAATATGTATAATATTATTTTGGAATATTTTCAATATTATTTGGAACTTTAAATGCTTATTAAAAGCATTTAAATGCTTAGATACAGTAATTATGAATGATGTTTCTTTAAATCTTATCTACATAAATTGAGAATTTCTTTATACCAAAAATATTTAATAGGATATAAATGTGTGTGTGTGTGATTTTAATGATTTTTATGTATATTGTTGCGCAACCTTTATAGAGAAAATCTCTGCTTCAGATTTTATACTATTATTTTTTCTAAACATAGTTTATCTAATTTTTTACAGAGAGTTCACATAAACTGTAAACATTTTTAAAAAATTTGTAAAGTCTTACATTAGCACTGGAAAATAAGAGTGAGATTGGTCAAAAACAGAAAGAGAAAACTTTTTTACTTCTCGTCCATCTTTTGTTTTTATAGTCTGTAATTTTCCTATCTGGAAAAGATATTTAAGACTGTAAAGTTTCTTAAGTTTTGGTTTCAATAAGCATGACATTCAAATGCGGTTATTCAACTACAATTTTGAGAAAGTAAGAAAAAAAAATATTTCTACTTTTTCTTTTCTTCAAAATTATTTAAATGAAAACAACTCTGGGCCAAAATTTACTTAATGACTGCACTTCACTTTCAGGCAGATAGGTAGCCTGCTTGCATCTTGAAAATTTTTATGTAGCCTTATAATTTGCGTAAATATGTTTAATTACCTAAATGAGCTCAACTAGTATAACCTAGATACACTAATTGAGCTCATTTAGTATCAATTATACTCGGTTACTTTAAAATAGGCGTATCAAGTTTAGAAATTTTGCGTCATCTCCGTGGAAACTGTACGGAAGAAAACACCTCCACTCTTTTTTTTTATGCACAGCTGTTGAGGCATTTCATTTCTTTTATGCTTATCGAATTAGGCTGCTTATGCTTTCATTTATATCTTCATGTCTCAGTTATTTCTCAATGTTTTCTAACAAATGTAGGCTTGAAAAGTTGTGCTTTTTTACGCTGATTTTTCAACTGAATAGTTTACGCATAAAGCAATTTTAATCTTTTGCATTTAACCATTGTTGCAAAAGTAAGTGGGGAAAAAGTCCATTGCGCCATAGCTATGACAACCATCAATGGAAAAGTGCAGAGAGTGGGGATTTAATTTTACTTTGAGACTTCAGCTCTCTATATACGCAGGGTATATAGTTGGCTACCGAGTCTGGACCTCTCCATTAAACTAAAAATCAAACTCCAATAATGAAAACTAGTTATTCTCTTCTGTTTTTTATTATCTAATCCGTAATTTGCATATATGACTGTCGATTTATTTGTAGCTGCTTTTATTTAAATTTCTAAGTACAGGGTATCTGCTCAACCTGGACTTTTCAATTCCATGACTTTCCCTGACTTTCCATGCCTTTTGCAAACTATTTTCCATGACTAAAAAAAAAAAACGAACTCTGCTTTGTTTTTGGAAAATTATGCACTTAATATTTTATCTTGCAAAGCAAATGACCAAACATGGCGACTGCGTTTCACAGCAACAGAAGTCCGTTCGCTTTTGAGGTCAAAAAACGATCTTTTCCTACCGACACCCTCCTCCCCACCGTGCTTGTCCTCAAACGTACTTTCATGTAGCAATGAATTGTCTGTCCATAAATTTTACTGTAAGTTTAGATCCTGATATGAGTGAGGCGAAATCTGACTTCAAAACAGAACTCGTTGAGTTCCTGCCCCCCCCCCCTACCTACACGATTCTTTAAAATTCAACATCGTTTTTTAATTTGTTTTTTTGCATAAAACTCCTCGAAAGAAAAAGATTCAAACAAGTTTTAAAAGAAAAAGGAATCAAATGAAGCGGGTAGGGGGGGGGGGAGACCAAATGTAAAAGGTAAATCTGCCTATGCCGGGGAAAAAACCATCGAGTCTATCTTTTTGTCGTTCAAGGTCATATTTTATCAAATGACGGAGTCCGCGCACATGCGCAGTTACACAAAATTCGCCGCTCACGGTTTTAACGTTGAGAATTCATCTGATTGGTCAACACAATGCAACTTGTTGGAAATTGTAATTGACAAATCAGAGTGCACCCAATAACGAAGTAGAATGACGGCGGAAGTGTTTTCGTTCTTCCGAGATCGCGGGAAAAATTTCAATCGGTCCGGAGCGCTAAAATCCATGATAAACAGTCAGTTTCCATGACTTTTGGACATTTTTCGCTGAAATCCATGACTTTCCATGACCAATTTCGATCATATTTGAAATCCATGACTTTCCATATGCGCGGACACCCTGTAAGTAAAAGAGATGGCTATTTTTAAGCTGGACGGACTCCCCCTTTTGAACAGTTTATTGCTATGCCACTTTTAATTATAGTTTTCAGTTTGTAATCCTGAACAAAACAACGGACAAACGAGTTAAAGGGTAGCCATTCATTTGCACTTTTTAAAATTTTAAGAAACATCATACTTACATTTTTTATAGCTACTAGTAAGTTAACTGATAACCCATCAGCATTTTGGCTATTATATACAACATCAGCTAAATTCAATAAGTCTGAAGAATTATGTCCAGTGCAATGTAAAAAATTCTCATAGGCTTTTTGATCTTCTCCTTCACAGAGTACGATTTCACTGTATGTAGGACTTATATTAAGTTGATATTGGCTGCAAAAAAATTCATTTTTAAGATCAATGTTTTGAAAGCAAATGTTTTAAATTCATGATTAAAGAATGTGTTTTGATTACTTAATAGAGAAGGAAACTTTTTGAAGCGTTTTTGGCAAAATAATTTTAGTATAATTATGTTTGAATTGAGTTGAGACTAATCCTCCAAATGTCTGACGAAGTCAGACAAGGTCCATCAGACCATTGACCCGGAGGAAATCGAGGACAAGAAGAGGTGAATCAAAGATATCGTCGGCACCATGCTAAAGTAACGAATGTGAAAAATCGCGTTTTTCAAGTTTGTTTTTCAAGTTCCAATTTTACAAATAATTAAAATTAAAATGAAACCTTCGAACGATAGTTTTAAACTTAAAGATCTCTATAAGAGTTTAAATATTGAAAATAACCAAATACGTCAAGTGGAAAAAGGGTATATGCAGTGTTTGGCCCTCCTGAAAAATACCAATTTTCACATTCGTAAGTTTAGCATGGTGGCGACGATATCTTCTTTGCAAAGTCCTAGACAGTCCAGGATGTGCTCTGGAGAAGCCTGCTGGGTTTTGCATTTAGAGCAAACGTCGAAGACTTTCCTGCCCTCAATGAATGAGAGACTCTTCGTGTGGCGTGTGGCCGCTTGCTAATCTAGAAATTGCAGTTTTCGATGGTCTGTCACAATTGAGGGCGAATGAAGATCCAGGCTATATAATTATGTTTAAAATTTTTAAGCACATTTCATAAAGGAAAATCTCATATTTTAAGGCGTATATTGTTGCGCATAATGAAATTGAATTGAAAATAATGACGCAAACAAAGTTGATGATTGAAATATAATTAAATAATGGTTGTTTCTTGCAAAGAAAAAAAAGAGATTTGATTAATCATAGAGATGTGTAGCAGTAAATATGCTAAATTTTAGAAACTGGGCAGGCTGTTCGATTTGACCTCAACGAATTAAATAGCTTTTTCTTTTCTTTAACAATAAAATTCTAGGTAAAACTAACGTTGTTAGATTATGCTACATTTTTGACTTTTGATTTCGTGATCATTGTCTTGGTGATTATCTTTTCTTTTCCATGTTTTTCTCAAGTCACCTGAAAAAAATTAAATTACTTAAATTTTATGTGTGTTCATACCCGCAGAGGTCATCTTAATACTCTTAATATGAGGTCGACAATCAGAGTTGGTGTTTTTAATTTTTTGTGATTTAATACAGTCGAACCTGTTTATCTCGAACCTGCTTATCTCGAAAACCTCTCTATGTCGAAATTTTTCAATTTCCCTGTTTTTGCAGCATATATTTAATGTTTTTTCTCATGTTTATCTCGAATGATTTTTCCCGGAAATCTCTATATCTCGAATTTTGACGACTCTCATTTTTGAATTTCATCTCCAGCCACCTTTATCAATGGTATAATTTGGAGACAAAAATCGTCTTTTGCACAATCATTCAAAGACTATGTTCGTACTTAAAGGTATGCACTTACTTGCTACCGATATAGTCATCACAATTAGTAAAACGTGGACTCACAGCATGTCGTACAGTAAAATAGTCATCAATATCCAGGGACGTAACTAGGCCATTTTCGAACAGGGGCAAGACCTCGCTTTGGCGCCCCCAACCCCGACCATTGAAATAAAATAATATATTTGTCGAAGAATTAAATGATAACGCCAACGTCTTCTACCGTCATATAAGGGTATACTCAATGTATATTACATAGAAAATGAACAAAAAGCACAACTAAATACATACAATACTTTCTCAAAGCCAAAAGGACAAGTTTTCCCTCTTCACACCCCTGAAAATCAGGCCAGACTGACCACCGACATGCATTGATTTTAGTACTCCATTTTCTCATACATTTTCTGCTCAGATGCTTAATGTGCTTTTTTTTTTTTTTTTTTTTGAAAGTATGCTTATAAGTTTACAAAAGTTTTCAAGGGCGTAGCTAGGGGGGTGCAGCTGCACCTCCCTAGATCAGAGCCAATGGGAGGTCACTGTGACCTCCCATTTTATTTATTTGACTTTTATGCTAATTTTTGGGAACTTTATATAAACTGCGTTATTATATCTAGTATTGATTATTTTTCAGAAAATGATAGTAAGCTTGCCTGTTTTTGAGGAGAAAATTTTTAATTTACCGAATGAAACTCAGAACTTTACTGAATGATTAAAAAATAAATAAATAAAATACAAGAATGCATACTTATCTATGTCTACCAAAAGAGACGTGAGGCATCACGAAAATAAATAAATTAATTAATTAAAGGAAAAAAAGAAAAATAAATAAATAAAATAAAGAAGTTCAGCTTTGCAATACTGTCTCACTGTTTTCAAATTTCATCAGCCAATTTGTATCGGATAAGAACTTTTTGGGAGGTCACAGTGACCTCCTATTGGGGTGCCACTGCTTGCACCCCCCTAACGTGAGTCCTGGCTACGCCCTTGAAAGTTTTTAAGTTAAAATGTCAAGTTAATTCTAAAACTTCTCACGCATTTCAATTTGAGAATTGCTTATAGCTCATAGACTTCTTTTTTCATACTGTAACGATTTCAAATGTGAAAAGATTTATAAAATTATATCGAAGTATATGTGGGCTGAATCAAAATGAATAGAATTAATTTTTAGAAAATAGTATTTGATTATTCAATAAAAGATTAATAATGAAGAAACATTTTTAAATACATTTCTCTTTAGTATCAGCTTTAGTAGATCACTTACATTAAAAAACGAAAACATTAGAACTTTATTTTACGAGCTTTTTTGGCTGCAAAACTTTTTCTATATCATCAAATGATAACTTAGACAGTTATGATAATAATAATAAAAACAAATATAAATACAAGCTGAGTAACCTGAAATACTTTCCAAACAAAAACAGTTTTTTGAATTTAGAATTGAAAAATTAGGAATCGTGTAAAAGGAGAGTTCTATCTTCATTCAGTTTATCTCAAGTTTTTCAGCAATTTTAATTTTGAAATTAAGAAAAAAAAAGAAGAAAAGAAATTATTTAATGCGTTTGAAAACTACTTGAAACGAAAGAAATTTGAAAGCCTTAAACACTTGGAAATCAAAAATATTTTCATGAATTTCACTTTAGAAAAATTCTTAAGTAAAAAAATGTATTTTTTTTAACCTGTCCAATATTCAGCATTAAAAGAAGTGTACAATGAAACTTTAAGAAACTTAAAAGTCCTAAACTTTACTGTGTATGAAAAGGAACGAGAACATTAAAAAACCCGACATTAAAAAATGTGAATTATTGAATAACTGTTTACAAATTAGATTTTGTTTATTAAATACTTTACGAAACATTGCATCTTATATCTGAAAAATATTCTGTACAATTTAGTTATTTGAAACCAGAATTTAAATTTAAAAATTGTTACTTTTTATTAACGCGATAATTTCCAGGGACAAAAAATTTCCTCTTTTTTACAAAATGCTTACGTAGCAATTGAATTTCTTTAATCTACTCTCAACGCCAACCCTGTATAGCAGTGATTGACTAAAAGTAGCCAAAATGTAATTCTCACATCAACTAAGCAAACTATTGGTTTGTTTAATGATGTTTATTCGGGAACCCGATAAAGTGATTTACTTTAAAACCGGTCCTTTTTATTATTCAAATCGTTCAGAAATATATAATTTAAAATATTATTTAATAAAAAATGGGAGCATCCATATAGAGTTAATGCTTAAAGCAGTTGCTGAATAATCTTACCTGGTTCCCCCTCACTCCTTTCTGAAAACTGGACATAGTTGATTAAACTTAGATGGTGAAAAAAAAAAAAAAAACTTTTCGTGTTTTTGCATTTAACACTTTTCTCAAGAGTTTTTTTTTTAATGTATATTTTTTTTATCGGCTGTAATAGCGCCCTCCTTCATTTGACGCCCCCCCCCCCCGCAAGTGGCTGCTTGTATTGCTTGCCCCTAGGACTGGTCTTGAGGGTGCCAAAATTAGATAGATAGTAGGTTTAAAATTTCGCAATTGAGTTCAATTTTTAAAAAAACCAGAGAGCATTTTCTAAAAGAGAGAGAGAACTTTGAACTGAATCTCCTCGTTAAAAGACATTTCTGTAACTGTTCGCCTGTGCCTGCATTGAACATTTTTTTAGGGAGAGCTGGCTTTTAAAAATTTCTTTTTTTTTTAATAATGAAAAGAAAATTATGCAGTCATTTAGCCAGTTCAGCGCCCCTAAAATCTGGCGCCCGGGGCACGAGCCCCGTCTGCCCCCCTCTAGTTACGTCCCTGTCAATATCAATGCAAAACAATCTATTAAGTATTTGACTTTGTTCCAATTGCTTATTTTTGTAAATTTTATTACAACCTCTAGATCTCGAATTTTTCTGTCCGTGAAATTTGAGATAGACAGGTCTGACTGTATTAGTACTCCCTTTGTTCCAAATGCAGTGCGAAAGAGCACATCGGGCAGTGATATAATAAAGCAACATAGGCATTTAACGATAATGTTTGTGTGTAAACAATTTACCTATAAACTTCTGTTTAAACTTTTTTTCTTTCTTATTTTGCAGAGACCGTTTTGCAAAGACTTTTATATAAATGAGTTTTAAATGAGCTTCATTCCTTAACTCCTTTTAAAGGAAAAAAAACTTGGATTTAAAAGTTCTGAAAATATGTTTCGTAAGTTCATGCTCTTTAAATGTAAAATACCTGGTAACTAATGGTCTAAATTTTTCGTCTGCTTCACCTGGTTGCTTCGTCATGATCTGAGGATTTTTGATTCTCACTGGAAGAATAACAATATAGTCTAAGAGCTCGCAACGTTTTTGAGTGATTATTTTAAGACGTCTGGCTCTTTAACATATCTTTCTCTGTACCCTTCCAAGCAGCATGCAGGATGTCTGGCGGCCGAGAGTGGTTGCGTTTTTTACCGCGCATCATATTTTTACTGGTAAAAATAGTGATTTTTTAACTATTTTGTTGCAATTAGAAACTTAAACCTGTAGCTAGCGTCGCATGTAATATATCAATAAAAAGCTCTATTTCTTGCCTACTTGCCTTTACAACGGTTTTATGAATTTGTATTCTACTATAGTAAAAAAGAAGTTGCAGTCATTTGAATGGAAAAACTGTTTTTTTTTTTTTTTTTTTTTTTTTTTTTTTTTTTTTTTCACTTTTTAAAGTTTTTTAACAATTCTGTATTTCGTACAATTTTTGAAGTAGAATTCTAAAATTATCAAGATTACTTGTCTTGCCATTTGCATCCTTCGCACCAAATTATGTTAAAATTGGAAATAGTGAGGTCTAAAACTTTTTTTAATGATTGATTTAGCGTGGAATTGCCCCAGAATGACTTAAAATCACTATTTTTTCCAGTACAAGTGTGATGCGCAGTAAGAAACGCAACCACTTTCGGCCGCCAGACACCCAGCAGGCTACTGAGAAGAACATGGTGAAAGATATATTAAAGAGCCAGACGTCTTAAAATTGTTGGTTTTTCTTGGACTAATAGATAATTATAAGAGTTGAAAAATTGATACGAAAACTTGTGAATGCACTATTGTAAAATGCAGTATCTCTCAAATCCGTCTTGATTTTTTGAGGCGACATTTCGTAGTTTGGATGTCATTCAATCAGCAATGCCATAATCCAATACTGCAGCCAAATTTTGCAAAAAAAAAAAAAAAAAAAAAAGTTTCAGAGCTGCTCCCCCCCCCCCCCCCTTCTGACGCTCACTTTTTTGGTGCACCACCAGCCGCCTATGGCAAGGAAGATAGGCGTTAATCCCCAGCAAGGGCGGATCAAGAATTTTTTCAAGGGAGGGGCGAGTGATTTTATTACTTATTTTGTTCTTTGTATACTAATTTACAAATATTGATCAAAGGTTTCGGACTTCAATTTCGAAACATTTCGGGGGAAAGCCCAATCTTTCTTTCTTTAACATCCTTAAAACTCTTCTAAAATTAAGAAATTTGAACTTCAATATTAAAAATTTACTTATAGAAGGGGCCTCAAGGGAGGGACGATCGCTGATCCCTGATCCCCAGAGCTCTTAATTTTACCACCCTGTTTTCCGACACTTGTTACTTGAGGCCCATATATGACTGATTGGCGACCGATGACGATGATCAAATGTTTTTACATAGTTCTGTGATAGACAAAGGGACCCCAAAATGCATTGGGACGGAACCAATCATCAGTAAATCCGCTACTGTTGCCTATTCAGAACTCAACTTTTCACTATCCTTTCCATCATGCCAATTAATTCCACTTTACATTAACGAAGAAAATACTAGCGTTAGGTACCTTTTTTTTATTTTATTATTTTATTTTTACTAATTCGCTAATTAATGTTTTTTTTAATAAACTTCATGCACATTTTAATTTTAACATTTATTTTTCAGGTTGAGGGAAAAGTTTTTTTTTCTTTTCATCCCCATTAACGCGACACCTTGATAATTACGTAACTTATAGATATCCTATTGAACTGAACGTTTTAGAAGTATTAAAATGTTATCTTACCTACATCACCAATTGTGAACGATGAGCTTAGCTGACTGATGACACTTTCTTCGCCCCAGCAAGCAGCATTTATCGTGTCACTGGGAGAGTCCCGAAGAGTGAAGTTCATTACATAACGATCAGTTCCACATTCTTAAATAAAACGGTGCATTAAAAAAAAAACACACACAAGCTAGCATATATTTATGTTTTATCAAAAACATATTCCAACGCTCCTCAAATTGTGTTTATCAAAACCTTATTAGGGTTTTTTTTTTTTTTTTTTTGGAAATTATTACTTTAAAACTTTTACGAAAATGATGATTGAAGCCTTGAACCAATATTTTTCAAATAAGCAGCAGAGAAACAATCATGAGAAATTGGGGATTAAATACCCTTTAATTGTCAATATACGATGCTCAAGTTATGTCAGTATAAGAGCGAAGCATTTATTGAAAAAATATTGCATGGTATTTTTACCATTTACATGATATAGTACGTGTGAAACTTGATTTTCAACTTCGTTTATAAAAATAAATATCGAAACAGACTTCTCTCTAAACATGACATGAGGATTCAAGTCATGCACACGTTAGGCTTAATATTGCCTTTCAAATTTACTTTTCGACAAAAAAAAAACGCGTAATTTGGAATAATTTTATTTTTATTGCACATTAATCACTTTTAGAATGTTTCATTTAAACTACACGGTATTACCGAAGAAAACCCGGTGATTCCATGAAAAAAGTAGACGCTAAAAAGGTTTCTTTTATCAAAGAAATAAAGAAAGACTGGTGTATAGTATCATAATCAAGCGAGCCCCAATAGGAGATAACAGAATGTCCCTGGAAGCCCCCACCCTCCTCTCATTTTCGTTTTTCAGTAAACTTTACGGACGATTCGACGAATCATAGATAGCATTGCAATATTGCCATAATTTATTCTTAATAATGGGTTTTTTCTTTTTTTTTTTTTGTGATGCCTAATGGTCTCTACTCATTAGATGCAGGTGTGTGTGAATGCTCGTATTTAAACCATTCGATAAGATTCGGAGGTGTTTTTCTTTTCAGTTTGTCTAGTAATTCCCCAGAGCAAAAAATTCAGTTAGTGGCTGCCCGTAACTGATGTCACACTATTTTCAACATTTTCGACCCCCCACCCACTCCTGTGTCACAAAGTGTCATACCACAGTACCGGTATTCTTCAAAAGCGGCTCTAAATCTCTCCTGCGTTAAAGATCGTCTAAACTGCTTTTACAATTTCAATTTCAAAAACAATTCTTTGGAGAGCCCTCGAACCCCTCTTTCCATGTCATGATTAGAGCTATGTCAATTGCGTTTTTAAAGCTTCAATTCCGAAAAGTGAACGGGGGAGAGCCCTCGAACTTCTGCCCCAAATAGTACCGAAGATATACCTAATCTAGTTTGCTGTTTTCAGATTAGAATAATTCCAACTGTGGGCCCCCGAATTTCTCCACCCCTTCTCTGTTCAAAGATCGTCTAAAACTGTTTTTAATGTTGCATTAAAAAAAAGGCGAGAGATCTCCCGAACCCCCCCCCCCCTTTAGCATAATAAAGGTATTATTGCTTACTCAAAATTTCAATTTTGGAAAATGGATGAGTTCGCTCTCTCGAACTTCTTTGCTCCTTATCATTTTCAAAGATCGTCATTTTCAATAATCAGTGTCGTTGCACCCCCACAAATTACAACCTAATACGCTACTATTGCTTTTTATCCTTTACTTGACTGTTTTTTGAGGTTCCTTTAAGTTTTCAAATTGCCATGACTTTTTGAGAATAAGTTTAGCTCGTTGTTTTTAATATTTGTTTATATAGATTAATTTTTGTCATCGGGTTATATCGAGGGTCTGCGGTTTGAATTCATTCAAGCAGATTTTGCATTAAAATAGGTAATCTTGTGTAAAATCATGTTTTTTTTTAGAAAAAACACTTGCACTAGCAAAACTCTTCATCTAAATACAAAATTTCCAGCCTACTCAGTTAAAATTGATAAGAAATAAAATACCATAATGATATACACTGTAAATATAATCTTTATCTTCTGAGTGTGCGATTGCAAATTGACCAAATATTTATAAACACATTCTAATTACCATTTATTTTTTACACATGTGCCCGGGCCCGTCATATCACATTTTTCTAGGGAAAGAAACGAGAGGAGGGGGTCGAAGGGTACGTACTCAAGGTAAATTCTATCAAAATGCCTCGAAAATCACAAATACCGCCCCCCCCCCCTCCACACACACCATTCTCCCAAATGACAGGCTTGACATGTGCATGACTCGTATTACAAAACCAAGAAAATGATAAGTCATAATATGACGGGGGCGAATGTCTTCTCCATTTCCATTCCATTCCATTTGCAAAAACTAGAAATCGCAATTCGTTCTCGCGAAAAGCATAATTTGGATTACAGACATCAAAATTCAAATTAATGCCAAAGGCTGAATGCCGGATGTTTTTCTATCGTTTTTTATTTTTAAATGTCAATTATCAAAATAAAATTTTCGTTGTGATATTTTCTTTCATCATTAATAAAAAAATATAGCATATGTCTTGCATTTTTTCTGATAGATGTTCAACTCAGCAGCTAAATGCTGAAGGCTAAGTTGTAATAAACCATACTGGCAATACGGCTTATTACAGCTTCTAAAATGGATAACTTCAAAAAATAACAAGAAGTTCTGTCAAGAACTAAACGAGCCTACTTTCCCGTACATCGACATCGTCATTCTCGCATCTGATCATTATTCTCTTGATTATCTGAGACTGAAAATTATGTCAAACATACCTTTTTAGCACTTAGAGCTGATTTCGAAAAGCAAAATATGCTCCTCTCATCAGATGAAATAGACACGTAAAAAGTAATTAACGAATAAATAAAGTTTTGTCACACCTTTTAAAGAGTAACTGTTACAGCTCCTTCGTAGAAAAATCCTCCATCGTTTTCAAAAAAAAAAAATAATAATAATAATAATAATAATTAAAAAAAATAAATAAATAATACAAAGATCATCAAACACATTTTATCAAAGAAAGAAAAAAAAAAGAAAGAAAAAAAATCGTCCGTTAATAAAATGTCCGGAATTTCACTTTTAATACGTTGCCAGTTGTTAAATATAAATAAAGAATAAAATGTTCTCGTGAATGAAAAATTTGTTACAAAAAAAATCGTCTGCAAAAAAATAATAATAATAAATAATAATAATAATAATAATAAATAAAATAAAACAAATGAATAAATAAACAAAAAATCGTCTGTACGTTCAGTCTTTTTTTTTTGTTGAGCCTGCATTTCTGCCATGTTCACGGAGTCGGAGTCGGAATCAGAGTCCTCACAGAAGATTACTTAGAAAAGTACTTTACAAACATTATTTATCAAAACCATTTTCTTACAAAGTTAGTTTGAAGGAAATCCGACTTTAAGTTCAGGATCAACATACAACTTAAATTCCCCGTAGACGCTAATGTAATTTTTTTTTTTCTGAACGGTTCACTATTGAACGAAAAATGGTTTGAATCAAAAAGCGAAATATGGGAATGTATGGGAAAGTCTCTCCGAGATCTTTCAAACAAAAAAAAGTTTATTCCATTCGGACGGTTCACTCAAAAGTTATTAGGTGGGGAAAGGTTGCTTAAAAGGTTCAATGTTGAACGAAAAATTGTTCAAATCGGAAATGTAGATACGGGAATGAAGTATTCTTGATGAGATATTTCGAACGAAAAAAAGTTTGTTCAAATCGGATTGTTCACTCAAAAGTTAGCATCGCGGGATAGGTTGTTTGAACGGTTCAAAGTTGAACCAAAAATTGTTCAAATCGAAAAATCACATATGGGAATGAGCTGTACTCGCCGAGATCTTTCGAACAAAAAAAAGTTTATTCAATTCGGACGGTTCACTCAAAAGTTATAAGGTGGGGAAAGGTTGCCTAAACGGTTCAATGTTGAACCAAAAATGTTCAAATTGAAAATTTAAATACGGTAATAAAGTATCCTTGCCGAGATGCTTCGAACAAAAAAAAGTTTGTTTAAATCGGACTGTTCATTCAAAAGTTATTAGGGGTGACAGCTTGTTTGAACGGTTCAATGTTGAACGAAACATTGTTCAAATCGAAAATGTAGATACGGGAATGAAGTATCCTTGAAAAGATCTTTCGAAAAAAAAAAGTTTGTTCAAATCGGACTGTTCATTCAAAAGTTAGCATCGCGGGACAGGTTGTTTGAACGGTTCAAAGTTGAACCATAAATTGTTCAAATCGAAAAATCAGATATGGGAATGAGCTGTACTCGCCGAGATCTTTCCAACAAAAAAAAGTTTGTCCAAATCGGAATGTTCATTCAAAAGTTATTAGGGGGGGACAGACAGACCGACCGACCGACCGACGTACAAATTCCCCATCTCAATACCCTACTTTCAAATTTTTAATTTTTCGATATTCATTTTACCTTTTTATTTTTTTAACTTGGCGATATTTTTCGGACTTGGCGATATTTTTTTTAACTTGGCGATATTTTTTGGACTTGGCGATATTTTTAGATGCGTTAAGCTACTTTTAATACTTTTTTCGTCTTTCTTTTATTTTTAACGGGAAAGTAGGCTAAAAACAAGCCAAATTGAACTTAGCACTCGACGAGGCATGCGTACAATAAAACTACGTACCGTTTGATATTTGTTCCGACGACCTCGGACACATTTGCGCATGCCTCAAGTCTCTACTAATTTCGTCAAAATATGTGTGAATGTGATACGAGAGATTCGGAATGTGAGGAGATTTTGCTTTGTTTTGTTGGGTTCGTTTATTTAACGTGTTGGTTTACGTTGATGTTTTTTTTTTTTTTTAATTTTCCCCTTCCTTATTAGTTGTAGAAAAATAATTTTATGTCGGACAAAGCAGAAATGCTACCATGGTGCATTTTCTTAATCAAGCTGTCTCCACTTTTTGAAATACAGTAACCCCTCGTTATATCGCGCTTTTCGGGGGACAAGAAAAAAGCGCGATATATCCGAAAGCGCGATATAACCGAGGTCATTAAAAATAGTTTTCTATCCAGCATAGTAAATTATACGAGCACACACATAAAAATTCATTTTTTTTCGAACATTAGCTTTTTTTTTTTTTTTCAGTCAAAAGTAACAAAAAAATATCACTTTTACTGATTACTACTACACATTACTAACAGATGCTTTTCACTCATTGTATCAATACAAAAGAAAGTGTTCGAAGTTTCCAAATTGTCTCTGCAGTATGCAAGTTTGGATGACAGGAATTTGCTGCTTCTTTTCAGCGAATTCATAAGAATAGGAGAACCTTCGTTTTGTTCATTGATGACAAAAAAATGAGAAAGAGATCTTTTCTGAGTACCTTACATATTTTCTCAAAAATGGTTTCGAACTAAAAGTTTTTTTTTTTTTTTTTGGAGACAAAGGAAAAGAGCGATATATCCGAATGAGCGATATAACGAGGGCTTACTGTATAACCATTCAACAGAGCTAGGCGAGCCTTTCGAGATTGACAATAAGTGCATCCACAAAATGATGAAAATATTAAACTTTATGAAAGACTACAATTTGCTTTTTTTTTTGCTACTTATGCGCCATTTCAGTTAATTCAACTGTCGAAATGCCAATAATTTAGGTCAATAATGATAAAATTTAAATGTTTCAACAAATATTATTAAACTAGCTGCCAGGGCAGCTAGATTAGCTTCCTGCGGCATGTTGATGCATAACGTCCCACTTCTCTAACTTTTACCTCATTCTGAAGTTATATTATTTGATATAATTTAATGTTCATTCGATTTCAAGACATACCACGCACGTGGCCCGGCGTTGCACGGGCACTTTGTGCCCTGAAAGTAGTGAGGAAAATTTCAAGAAACTACTCCCCGCCAAGGCGGCTCGCTAACAGACGCTTCACGCCTTTACTTTTTTCCAATATAAAAAAATTTCTAATTATTGAGATGCTTCGCGCCTTCAAGATGGTGAGGAAAGTTTCAGTAAGTTCAGCTCGCTCAAAGGAAAAAAGCAGACATAGATACTCAGTTTTTAATATAAGGGCTGCGTTCATAGTATTCGCCCGGGCCGCCCGGGCGTTTAAGCCGTGACGTCATAAATAGCTTCCCGGGCCGAGCCCGGGAAGTTGTGGTCTGGACAGCACTTGTGCCTTTCGGGAAGAAACAACATGGCGGCACAACAGCAGAGTGTAACACTGTGGTCAATGCAGGAACAATCCTGCATTTGCTCCTATATTTTGGCCCGAAATGATACCATTCTTAACCTTGGCGACAATTATTGTTCATCTACCGCCATGGTTGAGCGTGGGATCGAAATGACTTATCGAATTTAATGAGAAATATGTTATTTTAAGTATAGGAATTTACGATGAAATATTCCTAACAGTAAGTAAAGAATTTCAACGATCTCGCTTATCTGACAGGATTGTTCCTGCAATGACCGATTCTCAAGGAAATATATCATTTCAGATTCATCACAGCAAATAGCGTGTGCATTTTTGCCATTGTGTGTGTATTTCCAAGATTTTGTTTTAGTCACTCTTCGTAAATCCTAGCAGACGAAAGAGCAATAAATTTCAGCAAATGAGCATCATCCTTTGCTAAACGCCCAAACACGTGACCTATCTGCCCAGCTAAATTTCCTGGGCTGCTTGTGCTTGAGCCCGGGAAGCTCGGGCGTTTACTCTGGACAGCATTTGGGAAGTTCGGGCGTTCCAAATAGCTGCACTGAACGCTTTGGGAAGAACCCGGGCTTCCCGGGAAGCTCGGGCGCGTACTCCGAACGCGCCCGAAAGTAGACGGCTTTTCAACAAATGAATGTTTCAAAATATTACAAGTAGCTAGCGATAAAAATACTATGTAAGTGGCCTGCTTATGAGTTTCGTGTTTGATTTAGTTAAGCCTTTATTCAAAATTCTCAGTATCATTGTTATCACTGTTTCCTAGCGACCACGTTTCAACAATGGATTTCATATTTAATCATTTATTAGGCTTAATCGTTTTAAGTTTGACTACTTATTAATTGATATCTTCGCTAATTAAAATCGTATAATTACATAAATTGAAACTAATGAAGCCTGAAAAATTACCTATCTATCGGTACCTGGTTCGACTTTCAGTTCAGTGGCGTTCAGGAGAAAGAAGCGTGACATAGAAAGATAGAAAGAAAGATAGAAAGATAGTTAGAAAGATACTCAGTTTTTAATATAAGTAGATTAGCATTATTCAGCTATAATTATCATGTTCTGTTTCTACAAGTAGATTTATTTACTAATTTTTCCATTTCGCAATAATTAAATTATGCTCTGCTAAGTTCGAAATAATTACCTTTTGTTTCTACAACTTTTACTTTCGAAGTAAAATTGTTAACAAAAAATATTTCGGAGGAATTGAATTGAAATTATCTTTAAGATAAAAACCAAATCTTAAATAATAGTTAAGACATAAAATGAATATTCTAAACAGTAAACAAAATGCTTACTTCTACTCTGCAGCTGAAAAAATGGAAAACTCAAAAAAAAAAAAAATCTTTACTGAAAGAATTATTTACTTACTACAGTCGACGCTCGTTATAACGACCACACTTTACAAAGACCATGCCATTGTAAAGACCAGTGGGAAAAGCCCCAACTTGATTCCCGAAACACGAAAATTCTACCTGTTATAGCGACCACCCGTTATAAAGACCTATTTCTTTGGAACGGAGATGGTCTTTATATCGAGCGTCGACTGTACTCAAAAGACATTTTTGACAACAAAATGTATAGTTTTTAATAAGAGAGGGTTAAATATATATAAAATATATATATAAAAGAGCTAACTTAGAAAATAAAGAAAGGCGATCTTACGTTTTTTACTGGTAATACGACGAGCATCTTGTTTTGCTATCACAACTCCGAATATAATTACCTGTGATAGATCTGCCGATAACTGATTTAAAGAGACCCGTTGATAGTTAACTTCACAATCATCAAACCCAAAATTTTCCGATATCCATTCCATATTTGCAGCTTCACCATAAAATTTATTTATTGAAATATCCGAATTTTACTGTACACAGAAGAAGGAAAAACTAATTATTTCAATATTTTTATCAAGAGTTTCAACATGCAAACGAAAAATCAGTGGAATCATAGTTTAGTAATGAATGAAGCAGACGATACGATAGTCATAAAACAATGAAAATTTATGTCAAAATCATTCGTGTTTTAAATTGAAAATCGAAATAATAGTTCTAAAGTACCATTTTTTCGTGGAATAAAAAGGGTAAATTTTTCGTGTATAAAAAGATGCAAAAAAAAAAAAAAAAAAAAATTCATAGTAAAGTTTTATAATATATTGTGTAGTTTGAAAAAAGAATCAAACCGTATTGTGTAAAAAGTCGTTTGCTTTTAAACATCAATTTTTGTTGAATGTGGAAAATTAAAGGAGGAAAAAAGAAAGAATTGGGAAAGAGTTTTTTAAGGGGACTCAATCCAGAAAATTGCATTATTTTTGATTATGGAATTACACTCACTCTTAATAAACGGTTTAATCCCAAGTTATTTGTACTTATTGATTTTTTAAAGAAGCATTTATCTATTCAAAGTTTCCAAAGTGGTTCGCGAGCTCATAACAGGCAGTTTGCGGTGCTATCCTGCTAAAATGTAAAAAAATTGAAATTGAAGGACGAGTAACAATATTTTTATTCAAAACGAAACCACATTTATCTTATCTATCTCTACTAATAATAAAGCTGAAGGTGGGTCGGTCTTTCTTTCTTTCCTTCCTTCTTTCTGTCTGTCTGTCGGTCTGTGTGGTTACGCGCGTAACGCCAAAACCGTTCGGTTGATTTTCATAAAATTTGGCACAAAATTAGTTTGTGCGTTTTCGAAGCGTTTTTTTTTTTTTTTTCGAAAATTCGATTTCGTTCTTTTTCTATTCTAATCCTAGCTCATTTTTCATACAAATTCTATAAAATGGGGAAGAAATATATCATACACATTTTTAAGTCTTATGTTTTTTGAAAGCTTAAAATTTTCTGCTAAAAATGACATCAGTTCGAAATCTCTACGAGCATTAGGAGAGCTGTAATAATTGTTTTTAGAATCCCGGAATTCAATGCTTGCCTTGAGCAAACCAAACGATTTAAGCGATTAAGCTCAAGAATGAAATTTGAAAATAAAGATGAAATGAATTATTAATAATTGACTTTTCATGATGTTTCCATGGTTACGTTTTATACCTTTTATTTGTTTTGTTCTTTTTCTCTCAATTATTTTTAACATGTATTTGTTTTTGTAGCTATCCAAACTTGAAGCCTAACATATCCTGTGTAGCAAGAGGAGGCGGATGAAAGAAATATTAATTTCGCACTTTGCGCACTTTCCTCTTATGGTTGTCATAGTAACGGCGCTGTGGACTTTCCCACTTAGCTTTTGCAACAATGGTAAAATGCAAAAGATTAAAATTGTTCTGTGCATAAATTATTATTCAATCAACGTTAATAGAATACTTTTTGAAGAACTCATGGTGGCAGGTCTTGCTAAAACAAACTATTTAGCATAAGATTTGTTACAAAACGTTTAGAAATAGCTGAGATAGGAGAACATAAATAAAAGCGTAAGCCTTTCGATAAGCATAAAATAAATGAAATGCCTCAACAGTATATTGTTAAAAAAAAAAAAAGAGTGAAACTGTTGTCTTTCGTGCGGTTTCCATGGAGACGATGCAAAAATTCTAAAATTGATACGCCTATTTTAAAGTAACCGAGTATAAAATGAGTTAAATGAAATATTTTAACTGTTAAAAAAAATCGTCTGCTTTTATTTTCTCAGTTTAGAAAGGAATTTAAATTCAGGGAATTAAACTCAGTAATTAATAAAAATATCGTATAAATTGAGGTATTGCAACTTTCTTTCTGAATGTTTCATTTCGAAAAATGTATTATTTTGTTTTTAAAAGCTAAGGAAGAAAACTTCCTTCTACCTTTAAGCTTTGGTAAGATTTCTGTTGGTTACTGTAAGCGACAAAATAGTTCTTATTTTCTCTTTTGTCTTATTTTTATATCATACTTTTAAGGAATTATTGTTGAATTATAACTAAAATTGAGTATTCTTTCTGCGATATCGATTTATTACCAAATGATCTATTGATTTTATACCACGGGCAAAGCCGCGCGGGTACCGCTAGTAATGAGTAAAATTAGAAGCAATTTCTTATCCCAGTACACAACAGCTCATTCTAAATCTGAATTCCTAAATCGATTTTAGATAAGATTAAATCTTTGTTGACGAAATTGCTGTCTGCAAAAGGGTATGCATTTCTACTCATAATTTAATTTGGACCGTCGTGACTTAAAATCTTCAACTCTTTAATTTTGAACGGCATTTTTGGATCTCTCAGCATTCTTTGCAGCTTTCTCCTCTCATCGTACAATTTTCTAAGTTTGGAACGTAGATTTTCGATTGTTTGGATGGCATCTCTGCTTTTTCACAAAAAAGAGAACTTCTTTTGGTGAGACTTGAAGCTTCTCTAAAGCTCAGATTAATTTGACATAAGTTATATAAAAATAGAATGAAAATGAAAAGATAACTTGGAACCTGTGATTTGATAAGACATGTGGCTATTAAAAATTGTCTTTTACTCTGGAAACCGAAGGTAGAGCTATTCTCCATTAAACCTCAAAGGTTGTATTCCAAACTAGTTGCTTGAAGGCTTGCAAAGCAAACAACTGTGAGTACTATATTTACAAAGTGTTGTGGGGTATCTTAATGATTTTTCGTCTCTCTCGCAAAGGATATGGCGATTGCGTCTTTCGATAATGGGGAATCATAGTTTTCTCCCTTCCCTAGGTGGTCGAAAGCCCTAACAAGGCAGACATTTTTAAGCTATTTTTCAAAGCTGACCTCCAAGGAGGAAAGCAACGTTTCATATTTGTGGCTCGTACAGATCATTTCAAAAAACTTAACTCGCAGTTATTTATATTAGCTATTGTACCGTTTTGGACACTCTGTTTGTTGGTTGATTGAAACAGAGGATGCAAGCAAAATTCTAGCATTTTATTTTTGAAATTATTTACAGCTATGTTACACAAATAGTAAGAACAGATATTTTGGACCGCGCAACAACATCCATCCGTCTTGTTCGCTCACCAGATCGCTTCTCCTCTGCCGACCATCAAGTCTGGGTATATCAGGGGGCCTCCCGACAGCTGGTTTTATCAGACCACGTGTGTTTATCCGAGAATGATGAAAGTTATTACCGTTCTCTTGTCAGAGCGTTTATATTCCACTCGAATTTATGTTCGGCATAGTGTCATTGCATGTCGCTTCACACCAAACAGGAATTCTCGCTGGGCGCAACAAATGTCAACTATTTGCCATTTTACCGTGGTACACAAAAAACATATGACTGGATTTCGTAGAAAACGAACACTTGTTGACTATTTGCTCGTATTTCTGAGAGTTCCTCGCCTTTGATGTTAATAGACACAAAACAGCGTGTTTACGTCTGAAAGTTTCCCTGCGTGAAGTCCAAGCATTTGTGGCCTAAAGCAATTTCTATATCGCAACAGGCGATGATAACACAAAACAGACATGTGAAAATGGCGCACCAGTACACTATTTATTTCAAAGACATAACTATGTTATTTATTCCTGATTATATTACTGTTTTTGCTCTGAAAAATTACCATAAAAGTAGATTTCAACAAATTTGCTAAAACAACTATAATACATTTTGCATTTTAATGATTTATATTTTCCATGCAATTTTGAGGGTGTATTCTGCAGCCTGACTTGAAAAATTCAGAAAAATATTCCGTGATTTTTTTCCAAAAAAAAAAAAAAAAAAAACTTGAATAAGGTTAAATTTAAGCTCCCTAGTTATAGAGACCAGAACCGGGATTTTAGGACTAATGATGTAGATTTTATTGAAGGAAAACTACGAATTTTAACTAAAAATCTCTGTTTTTATTAACTTTATCCTCTTTGAGGCACGTGTTAATATTATCCTAACATCGATGTCGCACCCCTACCCTATACCAATCTGTTGTTTTGACATTTTGATGCTATTTCAATTTTTCTTTTAAATTAACCTTTTCCTTTTGCTTGCAGGGAAATACTACATCACGTCTTCATTTTTCATTTGAAAATTGTTCTGTAGCTTAACAATGAAGAAAATTAATATTCTTAATTACCTTCTTCTGAAATAAATGAACACAAGACAATTAAAATTTCAAAATTTTTATTATTACAAAACTTCAACACAAATTATGTAAGGAACACTTCAGTTTAGGAAATTATGTACAACATATTGCGCGTAGTTTTAAGCATTTTGAATGTAAATTAAATGAGAGAACTACATTTTTACACAGCAATAAAAATATTAATATTCATAATAAATATATAAAATAATAATAATCAGATTTAATTTATGTTTGGTTTCACAAAATATACAAGTTAAATAGTTCAATATAATAAGCAATGGATTTACCAAGCGACAGAATTTACTTCATTTGATTTCACTAATTTTCTGTGTGTGAGCCTATTTATCTTGAGAAATAAACTATAATTAAAACTTCAAGTAAAAACATGCCAAAAATTTAAAATATTTTCTTCAGTAACAATTTTTTGTGAATACAACATTGAATATTGGACACAGTTTTTACTTGTTAAATGCGCAACTACAAAACCATACAAACTTAAAATTTTTTACAAATCTAACATCTACAAAATAATGATAAAGAACATCAAAACAACATAAAAAATCAAAAGTAACGCTTTATGCGTGAGCGAGCGTACAAAAATACACTTAAGGTAACAAAAATACATTTTATATTACACACACTTTTATCATATATAGATCAAAATTCAAGTGCTTCATGAACATATGAAATGATGACAACAGAAAACAGTAAAAGAAGAAAGTAGCTATATAAATGACCACATAGCGCATAAACGATGAGCAATGTTCTTGAACACTAGCGGCTAAAAAATGAACCAGTTTAGCGCTGTAAAGAGAAAAAAAAAGAAATTAAAAGAGGAGAAAATGCTACAAATCAAAAGAATAAATAAAAAAATAAACATTTCATCTTGATAAAAGTTTTAAGCTTGATATAGATAATTATTTTGTTTTTATTTATTTATTTTTCAGCAAAAGCTTTAAGAATACAATTCCTTTTTTCATGTTAGTGAAAATTTTAAGCTTTATTGCGTGTGCGAGCAATAACCAATATTTTATTTTAGTGGAAGTTAAGCTTAACTATGAATGCAAGCAATAAAAATGATCAATCTTTTTCAGTTAAAGTTTTGATAAGAATTATATATTTAATATTGATAATAATATTTATTTTGCTGCTATGTAACCCAATAAAGGATTGATTTTGCAGTAAAAGTTTTAGCTCTCTTGAACACAATTCATGATCATTTTATTTCACTATGTACACAAGCAATAATAAATACTCATTTTATTTTAGTGACAGTTTTCAGCTGAACTATGTATGCAAGCAACAAATGCTGATTTGATTGCAATAAACGTTTTAAGCTCAACTGTGTACTAAAGTATTAAGTAAGGGGTTTTCAAAACGCGGGTGCCTCAAAGGGTGTCGCGAAGGGCACATGAAACCGATAAACTAGATTGCTGCCAAAAAAATTATAACCCTTCAAGATGCGCCAGAATTAAAAAAAAAATTAGGACCCCCGTTTCGTGGACATGTTTTTCCCTCATACTGCTTCAAATACAACTCAGTAAATCAATGTTTTCCCACGATTTTTGGAGAATGTAAATAGTTGACTTTAATGAAATTGAATCACCATTTCTTAGGGTTATATACAATTCTATTTAATAAAAACGTTGCGCTTAAATATGTTTCCAAATTTGCTAATGCTGGTTATACAGGGTGTCCTGAAATAGACTGACTGTTTACAGAAATTCATAACGGGAGAACGGCAAATGATGAAAAAGATATTCTTGCAAAGTACATGTGGCGCGCTGGAAATTTTTTTAACCAGAGTTTCAAATTCTAGTTCAAAATATTTTCTAAAAATGGCGCTCCAGATAGCAAGCCCGTGAGTCAAAGAAAAATAATTGAAATTCACATCACAATGTTTCGGGGAATAATTTTACAATTACTTCATAATATTTTCTAACTGTCTACCACTGGCTGCTATATCACATATCGGTTGACAGACGGTCAAAAGTTCAACCACATCTGAAAATACGCAATTTGATGATTAAAGCATGTGGTGCTTTAAGTTTTTTTTTTTTTTTTTTTTTT
Source organism: Uloborus plumipes (assembly GCA_038373865.1). Classification (NCBI taxonomy): domain Eukaryota; kingdom Metazoa; phylum Arthropoda; class Arachnida; order Araneae; family Uloboridae; genus Uloborus; species Uloborus plumipes. The sequence goes on along the minus strand of JAXGGA010006017.1, from coordinate 13,399 downwards.
AAACCACAAACGTTTTTCTGTTTTCTGACATTGTTTGCAGACACTGGTAGACAGCTAGAAAACATTGTAAAGTAATTCTAATCATTAAAATTCCGAAACATGGTGATGTGAATTTCAATCTTTCTACATTGACTTACAGGTTTACTATCTGCAGCCCCATCTATAGAAAACAAATTGAACTAAAATTTGGAACTCCGGGTGGAAAAATTTCCGGCCTGCTACATGAATTTTTTACAAGAATTTCTATTTTATCACTTACCTTTCTCCTGTCATGAATTTTTGAAAACAGTCAGTCTCTAAGGTTTCAAATAATAATGAGTTCCTGTAAGTGTAATTCGAAGAATAAAGAAAACTTACTTTGTTTAAAGGTCCCGTATGAATACTTGTCGTGGGAGCTCGACTGCATGGCAAAGGGGACACATGACTGGTAACAGGTTTGGGAGCAGGAATTCCCACTAGAGATTAAAACGTAAAATATTTTAGAAGTTACGCAACAAAACAAAACAAGAAGAAAACTCATGTTAAGTACGAACTCAAATGTTTACCTTCTGTGGAAACAATTAATTAGCAAACCAACTTTTTACTACTCAAATACAGGGGAGGGGCGATGGGGGCGATCGCCCTTCCCTAGGGGAACTTTTCACCGGTAGTTTTTCCACATTGAAGTTCTAAAAATGCAATTTTGTACGAGCTTTAAGAGCAAGAATCTGAGAGAGTGTCACGCCTGTGATTCATGAACTCTCAGATTTTTTCCAAAAAATTACCAAATGTTTATTATCTTATTGAAAGACCAAATCCAGAATGTTTTGCTCTAAAGTTGAGTTGTTTACGTTTTATGGACCCCTAAAGTTGAAGGTGCGGCATCAAAAATTGAGCTGATTTTCAAGACATGGAAGTTGCTGTGAGCCAAAACTCTTACCAGGAGCTGTTGAACTCCAATTTTCTTTTTGTATATGGAATATAAAAGGTTGAAACTTTACAAAATGAGTGTTAAGTTTGAGGTAAGTTGTTGCCGTAAGGTCAGTGAAGGCTCTCAAAACAAGACATTTTTGACGTTTTTTAGCGGTTTTGAGGTCCAAAAACGGCTTGTACATTTCAGTTGGCACAGCAAAAGTAGTTTCGTTTGAAAGACCAGTATAAGCACTTTAAAATAATGTATAAGTAACCGAGGAAAGTTCAACGTGCTTTTAGTTGCGTAAGGCCGAAATATGAAAAATGTCATATTTTAGCGATATTCAAACGGTCATAACTTCCTCTGGCAACAACATATTGAAATATTTTTTTGCCAATGTCATACTCTATTCTTTGTCTTAACAGAACAGTTGAGTCCTTTGAGGCGAAATGTGAAATTTTTTTTACAAAAAATGTATTTTTTCCAGTGTATTTTTTGTAAAAAAAAATTTCACATTTCGCCTCAAAGGACTCAACTGTTCTGTTAAGACAAAGAATAGAGTATGACATTGGCAAAGAAAATATTTCAATATGTTGTTGGCAGAGGAAGTTATGACCGTTTGAATATCGGTAAAATGTGACATTTTTCATATTTCGGCCTTACGCAACTAAAAGTACGTTAAACTTTCCTCGGTTATTTATACATTATTTTAAAGTGCTTACACTGGTCTTTCAAACGATACCACTTTTGCCGTGCCAACTAAAATGTACAAGCTGTTTTTGGACCTCAAAAACGCTAAAAAACGTCCGAAATGCCTTGTTTTGAGGGCCTTCACTGACCTTACGGCAACAACTTACCACAATTTAACATTCATTTTGTAAAGTTTCAACCTTATATATTCCATATACAAAAAGAAAATTGGAGTTCAACCGTTTCTTTGGCTCACAGCAACTTCCATGTCTTGAAAATCCGCTTAATTTTTGATGCCGCACTTTCAACTTTAGGGATCCATAAAAACTAAACAACTCAACTTTAGAGCAAAACATTCTGGATTTGGACTTTCAATAAGATAATAAACATTTGGTAATTTTTGGGAGAAAATCTGAGCGGTCATGAATCACCCCATAATGCTAGGCGTGAGTTTCTCAGATTCTTGCTCTTCCCGTTCGCACCCAACGTCGCGTATACGCCGCGCAGTATTTCGTCTCTTTTCCTCCCAACGTCGCCTCCGCGTGCCGCATTCTGATGTGCGCTGATATCCCAATGTGACGTATACGCTGTTTAGAAACGGAACGATTTATGTGAATTTTTAAATCATCATAGATGGCGCTAAATGGCTCCAACTTTCATCACATTCGAGTCACATGACTTTTGACTTTCTAGTATAGGCATCAGTTTTGGTTTGGGATCATTAGACATGACAGATTTATTAATGTAAACAAACGGGGAATCCAGGCTCTTTAAATTGTGAGAGTTAAAGAGACGTCAGCGCGTTTGCTTATTGCTTTGGTTTTTTTCATAGCAGTAATGGAATGATTATATCTAGCTGACTAATGCATGGGAGGGGTAGGTTAGAGGATTGAATATTTCTGCATGTGTTTCGTGGAATTTATGACTCTTCAGAATTGCACGTGTGACTTTGAAGAACATCATCGGACTTCATGTTAATTTTGTTTCTCTTCTAATTTCGATCCTCTTATTTATTCCTTTCAACTGCAAAATTTGGATTTATTGATTCCAGATGGCAACGAAAGGGGAAGGGGTAAAGGCAAACATCTTAATATGAGTGCAAAATATGCAACGTTGGATTGACTGTCGATCCTTGTTTTGAAATATATCATACTCAGCAGAATTTTTAAAATAATACTCCATGTCATACAGATTAGTACAGCACAAGTTGATTTCATTGTGAATTTTTTATTGAGTATTATCTGTTAATTTATATTCATTTAAATATCCTCTAATTTTGTTTGCATAGTAGTTGTTAGTATTTTGCCTATTTTATAAATTGATTTCGATTTTATATTATTTATATTAAAAGATATTTACCAACTATACACTGAAGTGACAAAAGTCATGGGATACCTCTTAATATCGTGTCGGCCCTCCTTTTGCCCGGCGAAGTGCAACAACTCGACGTGGCATGGACTCAACAAGTCGTTGGAAGTCTTCTGCAGGAATATTGAGCCATGCTGTCTCGATAGACGTCCATAATTGTGAAAGCATTGATGGGGCAGGATTTTGGGCACGAACAGACCTCTCGATGGTGTCCCATAAATGCTCAATGGGATTCATGTCGTGCGATCTAGGTGGCCAAATCATTCGTTGGAATTGTCCAGAATTTTCTTCAAACCAATTGCGAACAGTTGTGGCCCGGTGACATGGCGCATTGTCATCCATAAAAATCCCATCGTTGTTTGGGTACATGAAGTCCATGAATGGCTGCAAGTGATCTCCAAGTAGCTGCACATAAGCATTTCCAGTCAATGTTCGGTCCAGTCGCACTAGAGGACCAAGTCCATGCCATGAAAAAACAGCCCACACCATTACGGAGCCACCACCAGCTTGAACAGTGCCTTGCTGACAGTTTGGGTCCATGGCTTCGTGGGGTCTGCGCCACACTCGAACCCTACCATCGGCTCTTACCAGCTGAAATCGTGACTCATCGGACCAGGCCACGGTTTTCCATTCATCTAGGGACCAACCGATATGCTCACGTGCCCACGAGAGTCGCTGCAAGCGATGTCGTTCTGTCAGTAAAGGCACTCGAGTCGGTCTTCTGCTGGAATAGCCCAAGAAATCCAAATTTCTCCGCACAGTTCTAGCAGACACGTCCATTGTACGTCCCACATTGATTTCTACGGTGATTTGACGCAGTGTTGCTTGTCTGTTAGAATTTACGACTCTTTGCAGACGTCGCCGGTCTCGATCTTTAAGTGCAGGCGGTCGACCACTGCGCTGTCCATGGTGGGATGTTATGCCTGAAATTTCATACTCTCGGCACACTCTTGACACAGTGGATCTGGGAATGTTGAATTCTCTAACGATTTCCGAAATGGCATGACCCATGCGTCTAGCTCCAACTAACATTCCGCGTTCAAAGTCTGTTAATTCACGTCGTGCGGTCATCATCACGTTAAAACCTCTTCACATGAATAACTTGAACAGAAATGAAAGCTCTGTAAAAGCACTGCGCATTTATACCTGTTCTATGCGATGCTACTGCCATCTGAAAATTTGCATATTGCTATCCCATGACTTTTGTCACTTCAGTGTACATCATTTACCCACCCTGTAAATTTTAAGTCATTATGATGAAATGTTAATTTTATATCATTTTTTTTGGTGAAATTAGGCTTAACCGCTGAAAATGCGTGGGCCCGTGGCGTCGTTCCATTTCGGAGCTCTCGGTCCCGTGAGTGCGCTTCGTTTTCGGCGCGCTGGTCCTCAAGGGGTTAATGAAGCTTGGGGTAGGAGTTTTGAGGCTCATCCCCGGAAGTATTTCGAAATTGAATTCCGAAACTTTTGCGATCAATATTTCTGTACCTCAGAACCAGACTAACGTAAGTCCATTTTCGTCATATTTCGGTAGAGGGGAAAAACGATTGTCGAATACATCGTTTTTCCCCTCTACTGAAAAATGACGAAAATGGACTTACGTTAGTCTGGTTCTGAGGTACAGATTTGTAAACCAGTATGGGTAGTAAAAAGTAACAACAAAGATCAATCGCCCCTCTCTTACTTGCTGGATCCGCCCTTTCTCAAATAGCAAAAAAAGAAAAAGAAAAATGTTGTAAAACATTGGTCTGTTTATATATTGGAGTAAGATATATTAAGGTTTACAAATTCCTTCCAGCTGGAAAAAGTTTAAAGCATCCTCAGCTACTATGTAAACATTTGGTTATGATTTTATTTCAATAAAATTTTTGAGCTTAACTATGTATGCTAAGTAATAATTAATGATTATTATATGCAAAAGTCTGAGAGTGGACTGCTTACGTATGCAAGTAGAAAAGGATCATTTTAATGCAGTAAGAGTTTTAAGCTTAACTACTTGTTAAAACTTCAGAAATGAGTGAAACGATAACTTACGTTTGTGGGGAGCACCATTTTCGAAAAATTGGTAAAATTGAGACACGTATGTAGCGATGCTGAGTGCGTCGGGTTCGTCATATTTGACCATGTCTTCAGCATCCAGCAATGCGGGAATGCCCAACCTCTCTTCAGCTACTTGGAATGCCTAAGCAATGAAATACAAAATAAATGAATAAATATATGTGAGCAGAAAAGTAAGAGAAAAATATAACAACGTTAAATCGAACAAAACTCGCTAAAAAAAATCGCATACACGTGTTTCGGGGTTTCAATGCATAAAAGTGAGCGTTTGAATGAAACGCTCTTTTTTGCTTTGATGGAAATGGGGAGGGGGGTACTTCCCATAACACCCACCCAATGGGGTGACACCCAAACAGGGTTGAATATTTGATGAAAAATACAAATTCTTTGATTTCTTCAAAACTCCCAAAAGTTCCCCCAACATATATTAAACTATATTTAATCAATCACATTTCAACGAAAATAGAGCATAATATTTGGGGGGGGGGGGATATTTGGAGTAAATGTAACGTAAAATGCAATTGTAATGCATACTTTTGGGAGAGGAGGATGATTATAAGTATGCAGCTCTAATGGTAGGAACGCCACTGCTATAACATACATAAACGTGAAACGATAAGCTTGCTAGAATTTCAATCAATAGAACCGGGCCTCTATTTAAATCAATTATTTTCTTTTTGTATAATTTAAGGGGGGTCTGGGACACAAAAATCGTCAACTTTTGCATTTTTTTTTTATTATTTCAAAAAAAAAAAAAAAAAAAATCTGTTTTCTTCTCTTTAAAATGAGGTTTGAATCTTGTTCCTATCTTAGTTAGAACGGAAGATATGATAATTTAATGTAGCCGTCAGGCAACTGTTGCCACAGCAATGACTTCCCTTAAAATGCGTTTTTCACCATGATGCAATTTTTCCGGATTTTTGTAATTCAAATTCTTATAACTCAAGAACTAATAAAGGTAACGTTCCGAAATTTGGAGAACATTTTTTTCAAACAGTTTACTTGAATTTTTATTCGGCAAATTGAAAAAAAAAAATTTTTTTCAAAAAATATGATTTTTTGAAAAAAAAGTACCTTCGAATTTTTCGAAATTTTTACTCAAATATTTAAAATTTTTTTTTAAATAATTATTTTTAAAATTGCATTTTTAAAAATGCAAATTAAAGCTTACATATTTGTGTTCACAAGAAAAAAAAATGAAAATTGTTCAAGAATATTTTAAGTTTTTGCGATTTAAAGCGACCCCCTTTTTTTTAAAAAAATTTAAATTAAAAAATTGAAATTTTTTTTTTGTCATGTATGTGATTATTTTGCTTATTAAACAGAGGGTGAATTAGTGTAAAAAATTTCAAAATTCTTAACTGTTTAATAAATTTTTTTTCAAGATGTGTCCCAGACCCCCTTAATTTTGTCTTCAAGTAGTTTTTAACCGACTTCAAAAAAGGAGGAGGTTCTCAATTCAAAGCGTATACTTTTTTTTTGTTTGTTCGCACATAACATCTGATCTACTGAACCGATTTGAACGTTTTTTTTTAATTGATAGGAGATGGTGTAACTTAGGTACCATGTACTCATATGACGTTATTTGTTCACTAGAAAAAAAGTTATGATCGAAAAACTAACATTTCATGGTCATTTAAAACAATATCTGTACCTCAGAACCAGACTAACGTAAGTCCATTTTCGTCATTTTTCAGTAGAGGGGAAAAACGATGTATTCGACAATCGTTTTTCCCCTCTACCGAAAAATGACGAAAATGGACTTACGTTAGTCTGGTTCTGAGGTACAGATATGTGCTATTGTAAATCCGTAACTCAATGAGCGACCCGATAGTCAAGTGGTTATGCGCGTCAGGTTGAAGTTCCTGATGGAATGAGATCGAGTCCAGGTCTGCAAGGATTTTTTTGAACATCTGCATGTTTTTTCTTTTTGAATGATTTAATGATTGCAATGTCCTTATGCAGGTACATCCCCCATAGGGATCTACCCCGTATTTTTTTATAGTACAAAATGACTATAATATTTACTCCAAAAATGACAGTTTTGGTCGGATCGTTGTCAAAATTGGCAATGGGGTCCTTCGATGCTGTAGAATTTTTTATGGACATTTGCGCCATTTTTGGGGGCTTTGAATCGATTGTGGCAATAAATGGTTTTTGCTTTGCGGCACTTATATTATTTTTTCAAGAATTATATACACAATCAATTATGTTAATTTTTGTACCTTTATAAAATTCTGTATTTTATACCTTGCATTTACGTCAAATTCAAGAAATCGAAAAACTAAAATTTCATGTTATTTAAAACAATATGTCCTATCGTAAATCCTTACTGCAATAAGCGTCCCGGTGGTCAAGTGGTTAAACGCGTCGGGTTGAAATTCCTGATGGAATGAGATCGAGTACAGGTCTGCAAGGATTTTTTTGAACAGCTGCATGGTTTTTTAACTATATTTTGATTATTTTAAGTGCATTTACACTAAAAAGAATGAAATAAAATATTTTTGGAAAAAAAATAGAACAGACTTCAGTTGGAAATTGCTCTAAAAAGTAAAAAATAATTTTTTTCTTTGAACACCATCGAAACTACTTTTAAACATAAGTTTTGAAGTCGGCGCAAAAACAATGTATAGATTCATACGCAACTACAACTCAACTATAAATATAAATTTTAATGGATTCATTTCCTTGATTACCACACATTCGTATAATGGTACAAATATTCTACTTTTAATTTTCAATGGTTTCTCTGAAAAAATGTTGGCAAAATAGGGTTAAATATCATTTTACCTATCGTTTTTGCGCCGACTTCAAAACTTATGTTTAAAAGTAGTTTCGATGGTGTTCAAAGAAAAAAATTATTTTTTACTTTTTAGAGCAATTTCCAACTGAAGTCTGTTCTATTTTTTTTCCAAAAATATTTTATTTCATTCTTTTTAGTGTAAATGCACTTAAAATAATCAAAATATAGTTAAAAAACCATGCAGCTGTTCAAAAAAATCCTTGCAGACCTGTACTCGATCTCATTCCATCAGGAATTTCAACCCGACGCGTTTAACCACTTGACCACCGGGTCGCTTATTGCAGTAAGGATTTACGATAGGACATATTGTTTTAAATAACATGAAATTTTAGTTTTTCGATTTCTTGAATTTGACGTAAATGCAAGGTATAAAATACAGAATTTTATAAAGGTACAAAAATTAACATAATTGATTGTGTATATAATTCTTGAAAAAATAATATAAGTGCCGCAAAGCAAAAACCATTTATTGCCACAATCGATTCAAAGCCCCCAAAAATGGCGCAAATGTCCATAAAAAATTCTACAGCATCGAAGGACCCCATTGCCAATTTTGACAACGATCCGACCAAAACTGTCATTTTTGGAGTAAATATTATAGTCATTTTGTACTATAAAAAAATACGGGGTAGATCCCTATGGGGGATGTACCTGCATAAGGACATTGCAATCATTAAATCATTCAAAAAGAAAAAACATGCAGATGTTCAAAAAAATCCTTGCAGACCTGGACTCGATCTCATTCCATCAGGAACTTCAACCTGACGCGCATAACCACTTGACTATCGGGTCGCTCATTGAGTTACGGATTTACAATAGCACATATCTGTACCTCAGAACCAGACTAACGTAAGTCCATTTTCGTCATTTTTCGGTAGAGAGGAAAAACGATTGTCGAATACATCGTTTTTCCCCTCTACTGAAAAATGACGAAAATGGACTTACGTTAGTCTGGTTCTGAGGTACAGATATGTGCTATCGTAAATCCTTACTTCAATGAGCGACCCAATGGTCAAGCGGTTAAACGCGTCACGTTGAAGTTCCTGATGGAATGAGATCGAGTCCAGGGCTGCAAGGATTTTTTTGAACATCTGCATGTTTTTTCTTTTTGAATGATTTAATGATTGCAATGTCCTTATGCAGGTACATCCCCCATAGGGATCTACCCCGTATTTTTTTATAGTACAAAATGACTATAATATTTACTCCAAAAATGACAGTTTTGGTCGGATCGTTGTCAAAATTGGCAATGGGGTCCTTCGATGCTGTAGAATTTTTTATGGACATTTGCGCCATTTTTGGGGGCTTTGAATCGATTGTGGCAATAAATGGTTTTTGCTTTGCGGCACTTATATTATTTTTTCAAGAATTATATACACAATCAATTATGTTAATTTTTGTACCTTTATAAAATTCTGTATTTTATACCTTGCATTTACGTCAAATTCAAGAAATCGAAAAACTAAAATTTCATGTTATTTAAAACAATATGTCCTATCGTAAATCCTTACTGCAATAAGCGACCCGGTGGTCAAGTGGTTAAACGCGTCGGGTTGAAATTCCTGATGGAATGAGATCGAGTACAGGTCTGCAAGGATTTTTTTGAACAGCTGCATGGTTTTTTAACTATATTTTGATTATTTTAAGTGCATTTACACTAAAAAGAATGAAATAAAATATTTTTGGAAAAAAAATAGAACAGACTTCAGTTGGAAATTGCTCTAAAAAGTAAAAAATAATTTTTTTCTTTGAACACCATCGAAACTACTTTTAAACATAAGTTTTGAAGTCGGCGCAAAAACAATGTATAGATTCATACGCAACTACAACTCAACTATAAATATAAATTTTAATGGATTCATTTCATTGATTACCACACATTCGTATAATGGTACAAATATTCTACTTTTAATTTTCAATGGTTTCTCTGAAAAAATGTTGGCAAAATAGGGTTAAATATCATTTTACCTATCGTTTTTGCGCCGACTTCAAAACTTATGTTTAAAAGTAGTTTCGATGGTGTTCAAAGAAAAAAATTATTTTTTACTTTTTAGAGCAATTTCCAACTGAAGTCGGTTCTATTTTTTTTTCCAAAAATATTTTATGTAGTATAAATTTCAAGATCTGTATATTTGCATGCTAAGTTCCAGCTAGGCGGAATTGTTATGGCGCAAACTGCACCATTGAAATTTTTAGGGGATATTTATGGGGGGCATTTTCTTTTTGGGGTTTTCGTCCTTAGGGATCTTCGTGGTATTTGGGGGGGGGGGGGGGCATGACTCGAGGAGGATGGTCAATGCTGCGTTACAGGTTCTGTATGCGCATTTTCGATAGTTTCAGTAAAATTTTTACAAATGGTTAACACAAGAAAATCAATGGAAATTTTCCCGTGTTAATTTGTTAACTTTTGTTGAGTACACAAGAAATGTAAAGTTCGAGTTACGTACACCTCACCTCAACACTAGTTACGTTGTAAAAAAAAAAAAAAACACAACAGCAGTTAAGGGTTAAATGACGGGGGCTGGTTTCTAAGTTACAACACAGCACACAAAAAAGCATTGCAATTATAGGAATTGCAATAAACACGGCCTCTTCTTTCATTTGCCATTCTTTATTAATGAAGCGTTTCTCAAAAAAAAAAAAAAATTAATTCTGGCTCGCTGTTACGAAACAGCACATTTTCTTTCCACACAGACAGCGAGCAGGGAATAAACTTGTTCAGAAAAGTTATTACGCTTCCAGAAAGGGCTAATGGCCAACCTCTTTGCCCTCTAACCCGGAAGATTTCATTTTCATGCAGCAGTAATGGCTGAATGAGTGACCAGGCAGGAAACGGTGAATAAATTAGGCAATAAAAATGCAAAAGCTACCGCCCGGCAAAACCTCGTTAATATTCCAAGAAGAAAACAAAGAAAAAAGGTGGATTTTTACTCTCACATAAGGTATATATGCCAGTTTGTTTTCTGCTTTATTTTTTCTTTTAACAGGCGTATGGTCGCAGCCCTTTATTTGCGGTACTGATGACATTAGTAGGGTAAAAGTTCACAACCAGGTTACCGTGGCCTAGATTCTGAGACCAGTAACTCGGGTGACTCGAGTGAGTAACAAAAGGAGGACTTGATGCATCTTCCCCGTCAGCGAAACAGACATAAGAGCAAACGAGTTGAGAATTATACCATCCGAATTCATCGAGACTTTTCACAAAGGAACGGGTTCCACACACAAAAGTGGGCTTTAGCCACCAAATTATATAAATGTAGGTCGGATGGGTCTGGGGAAATTAACTTGTTGTGTTTCTAAGTGCTATGTAATTTGCTGTGACTTTTTTGAATTAACAACGCCTTGAGGATGCATGCTCAAGCGTAGTTTTGTTTTTGTCAAGAAAATAGCATTCCTAACTGAATTAAAAGTAGTGTAAACCACACATCACTTTGAATTCTTGGTTTGGACAATGAAAACTGAATGCTCAAGCCGCAGGTTGTGTAGTTTTGTTTCTGTCAAGAAAATAACATTCCTAACTGAATTAAAAATAGTGTAAACCACATGGCTTTGAATTCTTGGTTTGGACAATGAAACCAATTAAAACTGAATAACACACATACTTTAAATATAGTTTCGTGCCACAAAACTTCGTTCGTACCATAAAACTGCTTCAGGTTAAAACACATTTCAAAATACTACAATCTAGGCAATCTATTTTTGCATAACAGCAATTTTAATTAATCCAGCACAAAAGGTGCTCATTTTAGCGTCTTTTATGAAGTATTTTGGAATGAAAAAGATCATCCTCACATTGTGTAAATTGTAAAATAGGTTCTGCTTGGCTCCACTGAAAAACATAACCATGCGAAAAGAACAACAGTCCAGCAAGAACATCGTTCAATGTGTGCCCGTAGTAAAACTATTCCGTTGAATGCAATTCATTTAGCAACTTAATGTCTTTGACCACAGAAATGTTGTCTTTAGGGCAATTCCACGATGACAGACGTATCAATTAGTGCACAAAACACACGACTAAGATTCCAAATGTGTTGGATCCTTATTTCGTTCATGAACACCATGAAGACTTAACTTAACCTAAACTGTTGTCTATACTATTTAAATTTTACGCACAAGTAAATCCCATGCAAATTTGCTTACCGTACTTTTTTTATGTTTGATAACATAAAGCAGTCGAATTTCCACAACAATTGTTTAAATATTAAAATGCATTTGCATATTGCACTAAATGAAATCAAACGTTCACCAGAAGAAACTTATTAAGGAGCAGAAAATTAAGGGATTATTTATCCTTTATGGGTAAGCAGCGAGGCGGATCACTTGTTTCATTGAGCAGCATAATTTCACCTCCACAGTTAGTTTTAATGAAAAAAAGTTATTAAAAAAAAATTTATTCGGATTTTTAATCTTTCGGTTTTTTTTTTTGGTCGGCTGAGAGCTCGACGCCTTTTAAGCTCTGGCGTCGATAAGCGCGGCACGACTTTGCACATAGGGACGGCGCGACCCTGATTCAGTCATCCATGTTCTTCAACATCTGAATTTTATTCAATTTCATTTTAGGACAGTGGTGTAACGCACAAAACGATTGATATAGAACTTTTTAAAAAAGTCTCATGTCAAAAAAAAAAAAGCAACCCGTGTTCCTTTCTTTAAAAAGCACCATGTTTGGAATCGAAGTATTTCGCATACAAGCAAAAGGTACTTGACCTGGTCGGAAGTTTTAAAAGCGGAGAATAAGGAAGCATTTGCAATTCCAAACAATGCTCAGTCAACACAACAGTTCTTCGATTACATTTATCGCTCGGCTTCATCGATAAACCGTAACTTCGGTTTCAACAATGGTAGCGACAAAGACGACACCGTTCCTTTCCCTTTCGCGCGAAAACGAGGAAAAATGGAAGCGACTGTTACATTTAAAGCCAATGTCGGGTGTTATAATCAGAGCTAGTAACTTCTGAAAATCTAAATACTTGGTAGAGTTTTGCCCGGGGGGGGGGGGGGCGCATTTAATAACAAATATACCAGATATAATGAATAATGTGGTTTTAATATACAATAGGACAAGTAACATGTAATTTTTAAGAAATATTTAATCTCTTTTTTTTTGTCAGTTTATAATAAATCAATTTTGTTTATTTTTAAACAAAAATTTGGAACGTTGTTAAACACAAAAGCAATATTATCTAAATGATTATAAAAAAGATATTATCTGTAATGATTGAATTGTTTCTCAAGATTATAAAAGAGTAAAATAAGGAAAGAAAATCGTATGTTTTGGACAGGTTTTCGTAGCATCGAAGATCAAGGCTCGTAGAAACTACAATTTTTTAGTAGCAGTTGGCAGCTCGGGTTAATAATTCGAGTCATTTTGCAAAATGCAGTTAGGATTTCTTTATTCCATGACGGGTTGTGCATAAATGTCACCATTTTCTTTATTTCAACATTTTACTCCCCTCCCCCTCTTTTATCACTCCTTTGGGTCCTCCTCCTCTCTCCTCTTGTTGCACATTACGCTATTTTTTATTTTTTTTCACATTCTTGGCCGGAAAGAGATTGCGCGGGGCACACAGTCACCATACTCTTATCCA